>CAXKVY010000256.1:0-210000 GCA_964058915.1 Tetropium fuscum | reverse complement strand
ATTTGACGCATGTTAGATCGAACTAAACAGTGAATGTGTACGTGGTATATATGTGACATCTGACAAGTGCAATGATTATGAATTATAAAAGGTGAGACATTATTAATTTTGTGGGTCTAGGATTGTTGGAATGGATCCGTAATTGTTTATGACTTAGATCCAGCATTAGAAGAATATGACGTATTTTTTGAAGATTGACACAATTCATATAAATAGAGATTTATTATGTTTATTATATTGCTTACTATTATTTCTTGTTTTTTTTTATTGAGTACCTATGGGTGTTTTTGGAAGTATAATATTTATGTGCACGTGGTTTACATAACGTTTACCTGTTGTCGATATCTATGTTCCCAAGCAAAAATCCGCATAATATACTATATAAAATCTAAATGGGGGACTACAAATAAATTTGCAGGCTTTGTCTTGATATAGTACCGGCTGGGGACGCCGAAGCTATCGGGCAAAAGAAAAAGGAAATACTGGAAGTTTTACTGATTAATGTTGTGCGTATTTGAAATAATTAACTACTTTTGCATTGAATGACTATTACTGTCTTAGGACCTGCGTATAATTCACAATGCTGTTGCATGCAGCAGGTGTATGGAGGAACTCCAAAGTGGTTTTGAGTTTAAGTCCGCTTGTTTTCACGTGCGTGGACAACTGTATTTCCACATTTGTGGATGCTAACGTCCCGGTAGATATCAGGGCAGAAGGGTAATTTGATTCGGCACATGGTGAGGCATCGTGATCGCAGTGCGAGGCGAAAATTTAAATGTGATAAATGTCCATATGAAACGGAATTCAAGTCCTACCTATGCAATCATAGTCTGAAACACAAGGACAGAACAGAAGTGAAGATGCACACGTGTGAGAATTGTGAATACGAGACCAGGTACAAGAGTAGCATGAACTAGCACATGATGATGCATCGTGATCCCACAGAGAGAAAATTTAAATGTGATAAATGTTCATACGAGGGGCAAGTAAAAAATAAGGTTCCCACATTTTTTTCAGGTGTAAGGCATTTTTTATTGCAATAAATAAGTATACCATCTGAAAGCTTGTACTTTAAACTATTTCTCTACATAGTCGCCAGATTTTTCTACGCATTTTTCCTGACGAGTCATCCACTTCTTAAAACCCGCTTCAAAGAACTCCGCCGCTATGCCGCCGATGGACTTGGTGACCGCTTCCTTCACCTCTTCATCTGTACTGAAGCGTTGTCCACCCAAGTGTTGCTTCAATTTCGGAAAGAAGTGGAAGTCGCTGGGAGCAAGATCAGGGCTGTAGGGGGCATGATCAAGCAATTTCCAGCCGAATTTGTCCAGTAGGGCGGTGGTCTGTCGAGAGATTTTGGATGGCTTTTTTGAGTTTTGTCAACGTCTCGCAGTACCTGTCCAAATTTATTGTGCTCCCTTTGGGCATAAACTCGGTAAGCAAGACGCCTTTTCGGTCCCAAAACACCGTAGCCATCACTTTTCATGCGGACAGCGTCTGCTTAAACTTCTTCGGCCTAGGCGATCCGGGACGGCACCATTGTTTCGACTGTTCTTTTGTTTCCTGAGTGACGTAGTGACACCACGTTTCATCTCCCGTTACAATGGAATCCAAGAATTCTTCGGTATTCTCGGAGCATTCTCGAAGAAATCCCTCGGCACACTTGACGCGCTTGTCTTTGTGAGTTTCTGAAAGCATGTGCGGGACCCACCGCGCACACACATTGCGATAACCAAGTTTTTCGGTCAAAATATTGTCGATGGTTTTTTCACAAACCTCAGGAACCTGGTCAGTCAGCTCCCGAAGCGTTACTCTCCGATCCTCGAGGAGAATGCGCTCACTGAGCATCGCACCGATCGCTCCCGGTAGTGGGAATGGAGTGGGGGACCAACAATCAAGGGGGTGTTGCCGGATTTCTTCTAACATCTCGCGTGGCGAGTCTACAGCGTTGGGAACCTTATTTTTTACTTGCCCCTCGTATGTAACGGATTTTAAGTCATACATAGTCAGGCACAGTCTGATTCACAAGGAAACTTGGGTGGAGATGCAAAAGTGTAATAAGTGACTTTGAAACGAGCGTAAGAATATGATCCAGCATACGCGAAGCATAGAATGTTGCTTTTTGCTGATTAAATATTATTTGAGTGTATTCGATGATAGGTTATATTATGTTTTCTGTGTTCTTTTTTTCAAATTAATTTCGCAATCGGCGCGCAACTCGCGCATGCGCTGTTGGAACGGCCTGGTGCGGGATTTATCTTAGCCTCTTTACGATACATGTGCGGAAACGGACCCATTATATGGTGCCTTCTGTATCGTGCTCTCTCTCACTCAATCTCCGCAAAAACATCTTTACGATCCATGAGCAGAGACCGAAATATTTTATCGTGCTCTGTCTCTGTCCGCAAAAGCAATTAGATACAAATTAAAAATATACATTGCTGAATACAATACATTTTTAAAACCACTCAGAATTTAAAAATTTGGACCATAAAAATTACAAAAGACTGCACACTGTTTTAAATGTAGCGAGTTGTGACGTGATCTGCCGTTTGTATATGCAGCATGTCAAGGATGTTTCCAGATAGCGCCACTGAAATTCTGGCGGCAAATGTAAACGAAGTAATCAATTATGATGTTTCATTGTGTACTCTGTGTCATAATGTACCACACACCCTAAGATCAGTGGTTTGGGCCTTTGGGGTTTGGTGCCTGTCATATACATTGCGATTTGTCGATATAGTTTCTCCCACGCTGCACATTTGTCGTCCTATTATTATAGATAAATAGAGATTGGGAATTATTTGTCTACTAATAATTATTGTGTCACTGTTTTCCATTTGTAAATACTAAATACATATTGTAATAATTTAAAATGCAAAACAATACTAAAAACGTGTGTAGATTTTGCCTGAAGTTAGTGCATAGTGCAAGTTGTGTTTTACTAAATGAGGTTATGAGAGAAATGTTTAGTAGTGTACTTTTAATAAAATGGGTAAGTCTGGGCCTCAGTTATCGTTATCTTCCACTTTTTTTATCTCCATATTAGCAAACCTTCTTATATACGGCGTTTTATGTTCCATAAATTTCATTTCAGTTTCAATGATCCATACAATTTCACATTTTTGCAAGGTATGTGAATGATATCGTTAAATGAATTTTCAAATCGTTAAACTATCAGGTTTTTGAGCAAAACAATCAATTTTTTATTACGATAATACTTCCATACATGTTACATCAATAAACTTTTCATTTGGCTTATAAAATTACTAAAAAGATTCCCATCGTGTGGTTGTATGCTTTGATGTAACAAAATATAGTAGGCAATCTCATCAAGATTCTCTGCTCCAACTTGTGACATAAATGTGCATTTTTCCTTTCAGGATTTGGATGCGAGTGAGCATCCTTTGGTGTGCGATATGTGTTCACAGGTCCTCGATGAAATTTTCTTATTTAAATCAAAGTGTCTTTCTACTGAAGATATTATCAGGTCCCACATTGCGACTAACTCGAAAGTTAGTCTAAGGGACATATTCATAAAAATAAAAAATACACGTAATACTCACATTGACGAAGATGAAGTGGTATGTCGATTATGTATGGAAGTGCCTACGAATGGCAGGTACGTAGTTTTGGGTGAAACTGGTGAGGAAGTTTTCGTTTCTAGCAATATGATAAAGATTCATCTACCGGAAATGGTGAGTACAAAACACAATTACTCTTGAGTATATCGGAGTGGATGTTTGAAAATATTTTGTAGGATCTGAGTATTACCGAGAAACCCATAATCTGTGACGCATGCCATGTATGTCTTAAACATTATGCATCTTTTGCTACAAACTGTATGGCTGTCGAGGAGAAGATAAAACTCTATTGTGATCTCCAAAAAATCAGTGGGCCGGTGGATTTAGCGTGCATGCTGCAATTTACGGAACTTAAGGCATCTGGTTTACAGACTAGCCATAGTGAGGATCTGGTTATAAAGCAAGAAGTTTCGCAAATGGTTAAGGTAGAAGAAGTCCAGGATGCAGAAGACTATATACCGCAGGGGCATCTTGTCGACTGTAATAGCTGTTCAGAACTTTATTTGAAGAATGAGGAAATTGAGATAAAGTCAGAAAATGATGAGATGAGGTAGGTTGATTCAGAGAGTTGTCTGGATTGTGGATTATTTACTACCGAAAATTGGTATGTGATATGAAGGTGTATTGTATTATATTATAGTCAGTATGAAAGTAAATACTAAGATTTTATTATGTCATGATATGTGTTTTTAAAATAGCCACTGATGTTGGTGACAATTCAGAGAAATCAGAAACTAATATGTTGTTAAACCATGATAGGATTTTTTGTATTTTTTAATAGACACCTTTTTATGAGTGAAGACAATATGTATTGATATTTTTTTATATATTTTTGAAATTGTGGGTAAATATGTTATTGAAAACATTATTATTTTAAATGATGAAAAAACAATAGTAATAATTATACAATGATAAAATTATTGTAGTATCTTCGATGTTAGTTGAATAAATCGAAACATTTGCTTAACTTGCCAGAAATCGCCATAAACTCTCAAGAAATTAAAACAAGCCACCAAAAGAAATAAATAAAATCAGAGTGAATAATATATTGTCTTTTATAGTGAAGAAATTGCCGAATCCATTCCATCGGAGGCATCTAATATTTCCGGAAAGAGCTGTTCCTTAAAGAGGAAAAGGGAGATCAGGAAATCCGCATCAGAAGGTAAGCAGATTAGTAATATGAAAAATAATATCTAAATCTGAATTCAGTGAAAGAAAATAAAATTAACCGGAAATAGTTTAGATACACATAATTTCATTGAACAAATGGTCTTTATATTTTAAATATACCTAGCAGATTTTAAAATAAAATTATATCCTACTTATGTCAGAGAAAACCCCACTTTGATATTAGAAATGAGAATTCAAATGTCTATCAAACTGTTATCAGTTAAAGATGCAGTTATTAAAATATGATTACAATTAATTACTTTAATAAAAGAAACCTTAGTATCTAGAAAATTAAGGGGATCACTATATTCCCAGAGGAGTATTAACTTCTAAAGTTGTATAGTATGAAGTAACTAGAGACATTACACAATTATATTTTAAACCACAAAGTGAATATTTGCTTCACTTTTTTTTAAATTAATTCATTTGTTTTGTATGTAATAGTATAATAGTAGTTCTAACATTTCCATTTTGAAGTATATGCTAATAATATGTTCCTACATTTGCAGGGAGGAATCATGAGAAATATGAATTCCAGGCGAGGTATACAGGTAGTATGATAAAACACATGCATCGTAATCCAAAAGCGGACAGAAAATTTAAATGTGATGAATGTCCATATAAAACAGATTATAAGTCACGCCTACAAAATCATAATCTGAGACACAAGGATAACTCGGAGGTGGAGATGCACAAGTGTGAGAATTGTGAATATGAGACCAAGTATAAGAGGAATATGAAGCAGCACATGTTGAGGCATCGTGACTCTAGAGGGGAGAGAGAATTTAAATGTGATAAATGTCCATATGCAACAAATTTTAAGTCCTACCTACGTAAGCATAATCTCATACACAAGGACAAATCGGAGGTGGCGATGCACAAGTGTGAGAGTTGTGAATTCGAGACCAGACATAAGAGTAGTATAACCAAACACATGATGACGCATCGTGATCCTAGAGCGGGGAGAGAATTTAAATGTGATAAATGTCAATATGTAACAAATATTAAGTACCACCTACGCAATCACAATCTCAGACACAAGCACAAATTGGAGGTGCAGAAGCACAAGTGTGAGAATTGTGAATACGAGACCAAGTATAAGAGGAATATGAAGCAGCACATGGTGAAGCATCGTGACCCTAGAGCGGAGAGAGAATTTAAATGTGATAAATGTCCATATGCAACAGATTTTAAGTCCTCCCTATGCAGCCATAATCTGATACACAAGGACAAATCGGAGGTGGAGATGCACAAGTGTGAGATTTGTGAATACGAGACCAAGTATAAGAGGAATATAAAGCAGCACATGGTGAAGCATCGTGACCTCAGAGTGGCGATACATTTTAAATGTGATAAATGTCTGTATGTAACAAATATTAAGTCCCACCTGCGCAATCATAATCTCAGACACAAGAACAAATCGGAGGTGGATTTGCACAAGTGTGAGATTTGTGAATACGAGACCAAGTATAAGAGGAATATGAAACAGCACATGGTGAAGCATCGTGTCTCCAGAGCGGCGAGAGAATTTAAATGTGATAAAGGTCCATATGCAACAGATTTTAATTCCTCCCTATGGAAACATAATCCCATACATAAGGACGAATCGGAGGTGGAGATGCTCAAGTGTGAGAATTGTGAATTCCAGACCAGTAATGAGAGTAGTATGATTACACACATGGTGAAGCATAATGACCCTAGAGCCGAGAGAGAATTTAAATGTGATAAATGTGCATACTCAACAGATATTAAATCCCACCTACACTATCATAATTTCACACACAAGGACAAATCGGAGGTGGAGATGCACAAGTGTGAGAATTGTGAATACGAGACCAAGTGGAAGCATAATCTGATCAAGCATATTCTTATACACAAGGACAAATCGGAGGTGGAGATGCTCAAGTGTGACAATTGTGAATTCGAAACCAGACATAAGAGTAGTATGACCACACACATGGTGAAGCATCATGACTCTAGAGCGGAGAGAGAATTTAAATGTAATAAATGTCCATATGCAACGGATATTAAGTCCCACCTACGCTATCATAATTTCATACACAAGGACAAATTGGAGGTGGAGATGCACAAGTGTGAGAATTGTGAATACGAGACCAAGTGGAAGCATAACCTGACCAAGCACATGGTGAAGCATCGTGACCCTAGAGCGGAGAGAAAATTTAAATGCGATCAATGTTCATATGCGACAGATTTTAGGTCCGACCTAGGCAAGCATAAAATCATACACAAGGACGAATCGGAGATGGAGATGCATCAGGGCGAGAATTGTTAATGCGAGACCAGGCGTAAGAAACATATAACCCGGCACATTATGAAGCATCTTTAACCCAATGCAGATAGAAAATTTTAATGATAAATGTCTATATAAAGCAGAAATCAAATCTGAATTACGCCATCATATCCTCAAACACAAGAAGAGATATGATGAGACTACACTGGAGCTTTCGTACAATTTACAATACACTTTTATTATTTTGAACTATTGACAAAATGTAGCTGTTAATTTTTTCTACATGTAAACGATCATTTAAAAAATATCTCTATTAAAATATTAAATGTCATGATCCGCCATGTACCTACATCATGTCCTAAGTTAAATGGTTCGTGAAACGAGCGGATAGAGGTCGCACTCCGACCAGTCGCGCCGCGTCACTAACGGTAACCTTAGATACCAAATTGTCAGTTTGAAAATAACCACACTTTCTGTTCTTAATAATTTAATTATTTAGTGTGTGTTTGTGTAGAAAATATGGCGGTCATGTGTGATATATGTTAAAAAAAAATTAATAGACCGAATCCTCTTTTTTTTCATGCTGAATTATTAGCAGCACCATCCAGTACGTGCCTGTGATGCGAAAATTAAACATATTATAAACCCAGTGGGATGCAAACAAATTACCTTAGATACAAATTCATGTGTCGAAAACAACAATTAATCAAAAGAGAAAACATAAGAAAGTGTCTCTTTCTTATGTTTTCTTTCATAACTTTCAGATATTTTATTTGTGAATTGATTTATATCAAATTTCAGCAATCTCCGAGTTCAGTCATATGTATCCGATGAAGCTCTACACATATTGTCTGAAAGTTATTGGCATCATGCAAATTTTCTTCCTATTACTATTATTTGGGTAGTACTGCCACTCTTATTGCATCTAATATAATCTATCTTAAAAATGAATGTTAAGGGGTCTATAATTAAATAACCCTAAATATTAAGAATGATAACAGTTCAAATTTCAAGTTATTATAGTTCAAATATTATAAAAGGACTTCTGATTTGTCCTTTTGGCACAGATGTCTTCTTAGTCCTATTTAATTATCTATCACTTAACTCTCTCCCTTAACCAGGGTGTAAGATATAGCCCTTAACATTTACTTTCTAGTTAGATTATATTAGAAATTAGAAACAAGAGAGGAAGAGTGGCAGTAATTCCTAAATAATAGGAAGAAGCTTTATACGTTGATTTAAATTTGCCGCCGAAGAAGTTTAATTATGTAGATGGCGCGGCGATAGGGCGCAGTGCGATGTTTATCCGCTCGTGTTCGTGAAAGATCTATCAAACAATTGATCAACGTATAATTGCAAATAATTGTTAACCGACCATTAATGAACATTACGTAAGTGGCGCTGAAGGTCCTGACAATCAGATAAGCAATTTGGACTGCGTTGCTATAATGGAGTACACTAAAATACAAAATTTAGCAGACAAAGATTTGGTAATATCCAAATACAAAAGGTAACCTAGCAAATGTTACTTCTGCAGGCATCATATAGGAAAAATCGTTAATTAATGTAACAATATAACTCAAAATACATTCGTTGGTGTAATAAACTAAACTTAACATGTTTTACTTTTAGGCTTTATTTTCTATGTCGCGAGTCCAAAAAATACGTTTAAATAGGCAATTTTGAAAAACGGATGCACTTATCACACAGCACAACCACGTAACAAATTCTTACATACACGAAACGTGTTATATGAAGTGAGTATCCGTTTCGCATAGATCATCATTGGGGGTGTGGTCTTGTTCTGTTAATTAAGACACAAGTATATGATCAAGATCCGTTTGGATAATACCATCACTTTTTTCGTGTATGGATCAGCTGATATTCCTTCCACCATATTTGGAAAGTCCTAATTTGGAAGTGTATAATATGTCAGGTTTTATTGATTATTTTAATATGTGTTTGTATATCTATATGTATATTTTGTCGTGTTGCCTTGGTTGTATATTTTTAACTTTGAATTCATGTGTGTATATTTTTTTACTGTATTCTATACTTACTTTGCAGGTCTTGTGAAAATAATAAAGTTTATTAAAAATTATTGTTATTATTATAAGGCAAAAGGGATGAAATAAGTCAGCTGACGTCATTTTGTAAGTTGGCTGCTATTGTTTAATGCGTACCGAGGTAGGTAGCCTTTTTAATTTCATAATCCTGGATCTACTATCTACATGAGCCAGTCTTTGTTGGTGTATAATTTTGTGCTGCATGTTTAGATCACTTATTTTGCGTCTATTTAAAAGACTTGTTTGTTTTGCTGCACCACATCTGTGAATACTTGGGTAATAATACTTGAATCATATTTGGGTATTTTTTGTAAACGCTATCATTTGTTAGAAATTTCATATTAAGTTTTTTATAAATGTTATTTACAACTAATTAACTATCCAAAGGAATAAACTGTAATTGACTAGACTGAATTAAGCTCTACTTAATACAGTTTAAAAAATAAAATTAGGGATTTTCTACTACGTCGACGATTATTTTAAAAGCATAGGCGACCTGCGAATTTTACTCCAACTTTACTCCTACTCAATTTGCAATTTGACAGAATAGACGTTTTGTAGATTATAATTATTTTTTGTTTTTAAATCATAAAATTGCCCTCGCTGGGGTGTGGATAAACGTTCATCATACTCTGGAAACAATTGTTGTGTAGTGGGCTGTAAAAATAATTACGGAAATACTGACGGCACTGAAATTTTACACTTTTCCTAGCAGACCCCATGAAAGGGCAAGACGAGATATTGGGTTAAGTAAAGTGAAGAGAAACTGGTAATTTCATTTCATGTTCATACTCTTTACATGTATTTTATTACTCACATTTTTATAGTGTTGCTAAACAAAAGTGGGAACCAACCAATTTTTCCCCTTTCTCTATGTTTCTAGCGGAAAAATGTGAGAAACTAATTTGCTTGAAACCAAAATATATTACTTTTCTTTCCATTTCCACTAATAATTATTGTAAATATTTATGTTTTTATACACAACACTCACTTCTTTGCACAGCACCACACCAAACGTCAAACTAGTTTGTTGTCTAGTGAAAACTTGTATGATTCACCGAGGGAGGCGCTCGCGATCAATATTTGCCTATACACTAAATAGTAAATACATAATATTATATTTTAATATTAAATGTTTACTACGCCTATGAACTACTCTTTGCCTAATGAACTACAAAACTCTTGGTGACAAAATTTCACATTATCAGGAATCAATTATAAATTTTTTTTAACGGTAGATGTTATGATGGGACTGCGAAAGCTAAACTGGAAAAACCTAAAAACTTTTAAAGATTTAACTACTGAATTTTGTAACCTTATTAACAGAACAGTAAAGGCTTAATAGGGTAGACTTTGTATTAGATAGTTATTTAGAGCTATCACCGAAAACAGGAGAAAGGCTACGAAGATATAATGACGAGTATATTTGTGGTCATGAAATTACAGATGTTCCTTTACCTGGTGAAGAAAAACAGTTTTGTGGCTCTACTGAAATTTTTGCTTCAATCCTTTCTTCGGCCACTTATTTTAAAAAACGGTTACCAATTTTGGCCTGAAGTTCAACAAGTTGATTGGTCAACTGATTGGCAGCGCTAAATATACTGAATCTTTCCAATCAACGTTATCATCTTTCGAGTTTTTAAATATGTTGCAAAGAAAAGAGATAGAAGAAGCTGACTTGAGAATAATGGTTCACATAGCTCAGGCAGTGCGGGATAGACCTGAAAAATATGTATTTTGTCGTCACATACTGATATAATCATTTTAGAACAGTTGAAGCTACCGGATTAACGGTAAAACCTAAACCATTGCAGCATTGGTTTCAATATTTATTTTGCTTTATTTTTTTTACAGGAACTTTGGATAAAAGCAGGAGCAGGAGCTACAAAACGAGACTGTCCATTACATGTTATGGCTGGTGGTTGTGGAACAGAAACTTGTTTGGTACTTACGGCACCTTACCACTTAACAGGGGCGGATTATACTAGCAAAGTTGGGACAAAACGTACTGCTCTTTGCTGAACCAGAAAAATTTCTTCTGAACTTTGCACAAGGTATACCTATCCATAAAAATTATACCCCGTATATGTACTTATTTTGATGATATTTGAAATAGAGAGTTAGTTCTGTTCGACATGCAGAGGAGTTTTTGGTAAAAGTATACCGCATGAGCAATTCTCGCAAAACATTTAATGATCTGCGATATTGGATATTTCATCCAAAATACCGTCTCTCTAGAAAAATTACCACCCACTACTTCAAATATTAGATTTCATATTTTACGGGCTTTCTATATTGTTTACAATCAAACTCATTGTTTGGAGAGAACCCAGCCTTCTTGATTCCCTTGTTTTTGGATACAAAATCGAGAACGGTTGCGTCTTACCAAAGTCTGTAACGAACCTTTTTCCTCCAACTGAAGATAGTTACGGTTGTAGTGTTGCTCCCTTAGTAATTGTCAAACCAGTAATTAGTAATTAAACCAGTGCTCTAATCCCTACAATGAATCAATCTAAATCTGTTTAAATAACTGAAAAATATAATTATGTGTTCACAATGTTTTACCTGCATTTTTTTATTAAAAATTTGTACCACCCTTTAATATGATATTTATTTACTGATATATTGTCAACTTCATTTTACAATGACAAAACATTAAAAGCTATAGCTTAAGTAAATAAAAACCTTTTATGTGTCAAACTATGCATTTTAATTCCCTAGTTTTAGCAGTAATAAGGTGACCACCCTGTATAAACACTTAACTGGCCATTTTGGGATTGGTAACCAAAAGATTCAACATAATTCCGCAAAAACATCTCAAAAGCACAGAATTTTACCTAGCGTATATAAAATATATTTTATATACCTAGGTATATAAAATTAATATTTTGGGAAATCCTAATTCCTAAATCTGCTTATTGCCTTAATATAACAACTTAATCCACACTTCAAATATATTTTAATTTTTATGATAAATTGGATTTTAGGATTTGTATAGTTACGATATAATTAAGTATATATACATCTGCAGATTGAATTTTAATTTTACATTAAATTATATTATCGGATGTGAACAGTGAAACACTGCGCACTGTTTTAATTGTAGCGAGTTGTGACGTCATCTGCCGGTTGCGTATGCAGCAGGTACAAGGAGGTTCACAGACAGCGCCACTGGAATTCTGGCGGCAAATCTAAACGAACTAATTATGATGTTTCATTGTGTTCACCTTCCCCTATATAAAATCGGTTGTTTGACGCCTGTCATATACATTGAGATTCGTCCCACGATACACATTTGTCCTCCTATTATTAGAGATTGGGAGTTATTTCTGTCTACTAATAATTATTTTGACACTTTTCCATTTGTAAATACTAAATGCATATTGTATTAATTTAAAATGGAAAACAATAATAAAAACGTGTGTAGATTTTGCCTCAAGTTAGTGCATAGTGCAAGTTTTGTTTTACTGAATGAGGTTATGAGAGAAATGTTTAGTAGTGTACTTTTAATAAAATTGGTAAGTCCGTTATCGTTTTCTTCTAGATAAAATCAAATTAAACGCATTAAATGTTAAATAAATGGAAATAATTGATTATAGTAAAATTACATGAAGTAGGTAATTAAATAACATTTATTTAAAATATTAGTTTAGCTGCATTGGTAATTGTTTATTTTACACTCATGTGTCATGTTTGATTAAAATCTTGAAAATGTACTTTAATCAAATTGTGAAAGCCACAAGGGAAATTTTTCTAGTTTCGTAGCATATGTAGTGTTCACTGACTCGCTGTATGTTTTGCATATGCAGTGGCACTTATTTCTGTGGAAATACTTTAGCCGTATTTATTCAGTATTATGCCTTCGTGTTCTGGACTTTCGTTAATAAGTTTTTCTGTTGTCGACCTATGTATGGGATGTGAACAACCGTATAAATCGGTTGTTTGTTAGTATTTTTCTATCTATGGTTAGTGTTACATATAAAGCGTGGACTAAAAAGCGTGGTTACATGGTCCTTAATGTACCTTAGTTACTTGTACCTTTTTGTTTATATCTTTGTTATTTTATTATTTCTGTCTTTGTGCCTCTTTTATTAGTTGCTGTTTTATCTATTTTTAGTTATATTTCATTTTGTTTGTTTTTCATGTTTTTATTATTTGCTGTTTTCATGCTGTTATTTTTTTGCATTTATTGGTATTTATTTATGTTTTTCATTCAATCTGTTGTGAGTTGTTGGGTTTAGGACGCTAAGGTGTATAAATATAATTTAATGAGGGATGCTTTGGTGTTTGTATGCCTGTGTTTTGATGTAGTGTGGTGATTTTAGTGTGTGATTGTAGGCGTGTATTTGTGGCCATTCGTAGTGACTTGTTTTGTTCTATTTGTAGTTATTGTTGTTATTGATGTTTTGTGAGCCGTGGGTACCAAATGGAAGCTGCATATATTAGAATCGGCCTAATATATGCTTTGTTCAAGGATTGTATAGAGGAATAGGATTGGCGGACGAGCGAATATCTTCGCCGAACGTGACGTCACCGCGGACCATAAAATCGAATTTATACGGGATTTATAAGGGATGGGAACGTATTTCGGGTGTTAATTTTATGCCCAAATTAATATTTGCCTAATACTTTAATGAAAGACCAAATAGGTTAAATACATATTTAGTTTAGAGTTTAACCTATAAAAATCATATTGAAAAATTGCTCATAATGGTAATCTAAAATATATCCTTTAAACTTTAGCGCCTACTAGTAAGATATCTTACTACACTACATGTGCTTCAATGTTGGAGACGAGTTTTCCAGGGCAAGACCTAGAAGCTTGTGAACAATTTCAATTTACTACAATTTAAATAGACTTAAAATGCCGAATTAATTTTAGTGACATTTTCTTATTACTTATACCTTTTCTGGATGCCAGTCCGCAGACCTTATCTGTTGAAATTAATAGACAAAATAATTTAAACGAACAGACAATTTATCCAAAGTTAAATTGTAATTACCATTTTAACCTTTATTATTTTAACAGTATAAAATGTGTTTCTACTTTACGTTTTTACTCTGTGTTCAAACGTTAAAATGTTCTGTAGTATGTTCTTCCAATAAAGTGTTTATTTTCATTTTTATAATAATTATTATAACAAAATGTAACAATACAAATATATGAATTTTTGACATATATGATTTTATATATTTACAGTATATTATATTATACAATTTATACAAATTTTCTAATAATACACATGTAACCGTATGATAAATAACAGCAATCATTATTATTCATCAACAACAATAATACATTCATATCCATGGGCATCTATTTAATTAGAATCTCAATTATCATAATTAGGTACTCGGTTTAAGTGTGTATAACAACTAACTAGTAGACATTAGACGAGAAGACATAAGAAGAATTCAGAGTCATACAGGTCATTGCAATATCATTGGAAGGCTGCTATAAATATCGAAAAAAACAGAGTAGCAATAATTTTGCTACAAATACGTGTATCCCAATAATATTTATTCCATAATAATAGTATCATTGAAACATAACATAAGTACCAAACTGTGCCCCAGATTTTTAAAATTTCCGATCATTTGAACTTAAACGCCTGATGTTAAAGTAGGTACTTTATTTGCACATTTATACATACTTACCGGAATTTGATATATTTATTATTTTGATATATTTATTTATTTCATATTTGATTTATTTATATTTGATACTATGATAAAAATGAGCAACAACGTATATACAATAGTCCAATGTCTAAAAATCACTATATTGTTTATATAAAAGAGAAACTTGTTTAATTAACATATAGCACAGAACACACACAGTTGACAGTTGGGTCCGCGAACACGTCAGATTAGGGTGGGGAAACGTGCCAGTACGTAAAGATAGGATTCGAACTATCCTATTCCTCTATACAATCCTTGTGCTTTGTATAAAATTATGGCTTTTTCTCTGTTCCCTGGTTTTAGCTTGCATCGTTATATTGGCGAGTCGACATAGTCTGTCTGACTTCATTTATTAAGTCGCTTACCTGCTTGGCAAACTTGAACTGGCGTTCTATGTTTACTCCTTAATATTTTACGTTTTTAATGATTTTGCCCTTGATGCATATATTGACGTTTGGTAAGTCTTTTTTCCTGGTGAAGACGACGACTTGCGTCTTGCCCCGTTGACTGCTAACCCCTATTTTTGGTAGTAAACTATCCCAGCAAACACTAGATCTATGGCCCGCTGTAAAACCTGCAAATGTTGCCGACATTGGGAAGCAATGGCCCGCTGTATGTGCATTTCGTTGGCCCTGTTTTGAAATGAAACAGCGGCCAACCAATAAGGGCCAACATATTTTAAGCAGTGGCAGACATACATAATTAGGTATTAATTTGACTTACTGCCGACGTTAGATATTCGATGATTTATGGCATTTAACCTCTATACTACCAGCAACCTGTTGTACATTAAACCATCGGCGGTTAATGGTCATTTGTATGACATTCATTATGTGTATATATATATATATATATATATATATATATATATATATATATATATATATATATATATATATATATATATATATATATATATATATATATATATATATATATATATATATATATATATATATATATATATATATATATATATATATATATATATATATATATATATATATATATATATATATATATATATATATATATATATATATATATATATATATATATATATATATATATATATATATATATATACATAATGAATGTCGTACAAATGATCATTTATATCTATATGAAATATTATTTGATTTTCAGGTGCTTTCTCGTGTGCTTGATATGCTCATATTTGAATGGCAGATGGGTCTTTCGTGATACACATCTGCCATTATCAGGTGTCTCCTTAGCTGACTTCAGTTAACTATAGAAGCCATAGTAAGCGACTATTATATCAATGATATCCTTATGGCAAATATGACTCTGTTGAAATGTCGTTTAGACAATCATAGTCCCTCTGGGAGCCTATGTGGAAAAGCACCCAGAAGTCAAACAATTATACTTCTGTCAGCGCTCGAGATAACCTGAAAAACAGATAAGGTATAAATGAAAACAAGAATTTTAAGAAATACATTTAATATATTCATTAGGCTTGAATAATATATAAGCTTCAAGCTTGAGAAATGACAATGCCACAAAAATAATTTATAAAGTCTTCTGTCGCCTCACCCTTCCACCATCCCTGTCACTGGCCGTTCAAAACCATTGCTTCACCACAGCCTCGACTCCCTCGACTTCTTCCTCAGTTGCATTTGCACAAAGAGGATTTTTTCTTACAGCAACTGAAAACATTTTAAACAAATCTTGTACATTAACGTAGTGTTTACAAATTGTAGTACTGTTTACTGTAGTAGTGTTTACAAACATTAAATCCAGCTTTATCAATTGAGTTGAGCCCTAGTAAATTTTTGGACTGAAATATAATAATTATCATTGACGCTTAGTAAATGTACACATTTTAGGCACCACTTTGCCATTGGGCCCTAACGGTAAAAAAGGCCCCGATTATATCACTGCATCGGAGGCACACTTTATATGAAGTTTAAATCATCTGGAGATGAGTTAGTAACAGTCTTTATTGACACAACTTATTTCTAGGTTATAATTTCATTACATCCAAAAAATTATTAATACATAAGGTATTTATCTCTTAAGACAAATAATCAATTATAATGGGGAAATTTCGACATCACACCAATTACTTACTAATAATTAAAAATTAAAAGCACAACACGCTTTGATTCTGACGATGACTCATGTATTCCATCCACAGATCTATTCACATCGCAAGCAAGATGGTTGGTTGGTTTCCTTCCGCTCCACCCACGAACAAGTCAAATGTTTGGCGCGAAATATAAAAAAACTGTATTAAACGAGGTTTAGTCTTTTAGCGTCGTACGTAGGTCCAATGAAATATATACCGTATTATAAATGTATAATAAACAAATATCGCTATAACAGCGGGCCACTGCTTTAAAAACTACTACTGTAAGAAAGGTATATTTCAAGTGTGATCGCCGCGTTATTGCCGCGTATAGTTTCCGCTTCTGATGCTTTGCCGCCGTTTACGACTATTATCCAACCGTTGGCCGTCATTCTCATGTTTGCTGGGATGTTGAATGTCTGCTGTTGCATCAATCTTTGTAGGAGTGGTAGGCTCGTGGTTTTTGCTTTGCTAGTGTAGCGGTACCGTCTGCGTATAATGCAACCGCTGTCGTTAGTTTAACGTTCGTCGTTAGGATTGGGGATGTCATGGGTGTATAAGTTGAATAGTATGGGTCCTAGTGGCGAGCCTTGTGGTACGCCACATGGCACTGGGCGGGATTGGGATGTGTCCCTTTTGACTGCTACCACGAAATTTCGGTTAGGAATGTATGATTGTATTGTTGTAATTATACGAATCGGATATCTCGCGATGTGTAGTTTGTATAGCAGTCCAGACTTTGTCGAAAGCTTTCTCGGGGTCTAGGGAAACAACCCCTGTGTATTGACCTCGATTTAGGTTGGTGGTTATATACTCGCAGATGCGAAACAGCTGTTGGTCGGTTGAGTGGTATGGTAAGAATCCGTATTGGAATTTGCTCATGGCGTTATGTGCCGTTGCAAACTCCAATACGCGGGAGTGGATTAGATTGTCTAACAGCTCGCCTATGGAAAGTAACAGGTTAATAGGTCTGTAGCAAGCTGGATCGGTACGTGATTTATTGGGTTTGTGTATAGGGACGACCTTGGCTGTTTTCAAGTATGTGCGATAGTAGGTGAGTCTCATGCATGAGTTGAAAAGGTTAACAAGGAACATAATTGCAAGATGGGGTAAGTTTTCAAGGGCAAAATTGGGAATACTGTAGATACCGGGTGCATTTCTGTTTTTAATTGCTTTTATCAGACCATACAATTGCTGCGGTGTGAAAAATATAGGGTGATCGTTGTTGTTTAGTACTATATTGTTTAATGTATTTATGTGTGTAAGTGATTTTGTTTGATTATGTTGTCTATTTTATTTGGTTTGAATTGTTCAGTGAATAATTGAGAAAAGCACTCGGCCTTCTGCGCATCCGTCTGAATATATCCACGGGCAGTTTTAAGTACTGGTATTGGGGGTTTAGCTTTAGTAAATCGCCTTGGAAGATAATATGGATCGTCAGGTTGGGATTCTATGGTTTTCTTGAGATTGTTATCTCTATGTTTGTTTATTTCTCTCTTAATTGTGTTCATGAGATTTGTAATTTGGTTGTTATATATTAGGTTCTTGGTTCTGTAAAAGATCCTTCGCATTTGTGATCTTTGTTTTATGATGTCAAGTATATGCTTGGGTAGGGGATGGGATATCATATGATTTCCCAGTGTTTTCTGGCTTGTCGTCAGTGCAGTCGAACGCAACACAATACAGTTCGTTATGTATTCTGCAGATGCCTCAATGTAGTCTATGTTTATACATTTGGGTTGGGTATAGTGGGATACATAGTGTTCTGTAATCCTGGTGACGCTGAGTGTATGTTTGTTTTATTTCTATGGTAAAAGTCGGAAAGTAAACAATGACCGTTGCTTTATATTAATTAAAAAACTATTTACATGCCACTGATATTGTAAGAACAATAATTAACGTTTGTGTTCTCATTTGTGTTCAATATATTTTAAAGTGCAAAACTTTCTAATTCTAGTGTACAATTTCACATTTTTGCAAGGTACCTATGTGGTACCTAATTTACAAGTCGTTAAACTATCAGGTTTTTGAGCAAAACATTAAATTTTCTATTACGATAATACTTCCATACATGTTAGATCAATAAACTTTTGATTTGGCTTATAAAATTACTAAAAAGATTCTTGTCGGTGTGGCTGTATGCTTTGATGTAACGAAATACAGTAGGTACCTACAATCTGTAAAAATTCAAAGTCCATTTTATGACTAACTACATTCCCAAATTATGCTTTGACAATGCTATATCTGTGTATTATTTTCACTAGCAACTAGGCATTCTCATCAAGATTTTCTGCTCTAACTTGTGATATAAATGTGCATTTTTTCCTTTCAGGATTTGGATGTGAGTGAGCATCCTTTGGTGTGTGATATGTGTTCACAGGTCCTCGATGAAATTTTCTTATTCAAACCAAAGTGTCTTTATACTGAAGACATTATCAGGGCCCACATTGAGGCTAACTCGAAAGTTAGTCTAAGGGACATATTCATAGAAATAAGAAATAAACGTAATACTCACATTGACGAAGATGAAGTGGTATGTCGATTATGTATGGAAGTGCCTCCGAATGGCAGGTACGTAGCTTTGGGTGAAACTGGTGAGGAAATTTTCGTTCCTAGCGATATGATAAAGATTCATCTACCGGAAATGGTGAGTACGAAACACAATTTATCTGGAGTGGATGATTGAAAATATTTTTTAGGATCTGAGTATTACCGAGAAACCCATAATCTGTGAGGCATGCCATGTATGTCTTAAACATTATGCATCTTTTGCTACAAACTGTATGGCTGTCGAGGAGAAGATAAAATTGTATGGTGATCTCGAAAAAATCAGTGGGCCCGTGGATTTAGCAAGCATACTGCAATTTACGGAAGATAAGGCATCTGGTTTACAAACTAGGCATAATGAGGATTTGGTTATAAAGCAAGACGTTTCGCAAATGGTTAAGGTAGAAGAGGTCCAGGATGCAGAAGACTATATACCGCAGGGGCATTTTGTCGACTGCAATGACTATTCAGAACTTTATTTGAAGAATGAGGAAATTGAGATAAAGTCAGAAAATGATGAGATGAGGTAGGTTGATTCAGAGAGTTGTCTGGATTGTGGAATTATTTATTGCAGAAAATTGCTATGTGATATGAAGGTGTGTTGTATTATAATATAGTTAGTATGAAAGTAAACATTAAGCTTATATTGTATCATGTCGTGATTTTAAAATAGCCACTGTTGTTGATTGACAGTATATTTACTGATATTTTTCTATATATTTACGAAATTGCTGATAAATATATTATTGGGAGCATTATTATTTTAATGATAAAAAACAATGGTAATAATTATACAATAATAAAATTATTGTAGTATCTTCGGGGTTAGTTGAACAAACCGAAACATTTACTTAACTTGCCAGAAATCGCAATAGATTCTCAAGAAATTAAAACCAGCCATCAAATAAATAAATAAAATCAGAGAGAATAATATATTGTCTTTTATAGTGAAGAAATGGGCGAATCCGTTCCATTGGGGGCATATAACAATACCGGGAAGGGCTGTTCCTTAAAGAGGAAATCCACATCAAAAGGTAAGCAGATTAGTAACATGAAAAATAATATTTGAAATCTGAATTCAGTAAAAGAAAATAAAATTAACTGGAATTAGTTCAGATACACATTTGTTAAATAAAATTATTTAACAAATTGTCTTTATATTTTTAATATACCTGACAGATTTTAAAATAAAATTATATCCTACTTATGTCAGAGCAAACCCCATATTAATATTATAAATGAAAATTCACATGTCTATCAAACTGTTATCAGTTAATGGCGCAATTATTAAAATACGTTTACAATTTATTACTCTAAACAAAAATAACTGGCATAAAAGCTGAAATGTTGGAAAATATAATCAAAAATAATTTAGACTATTTACAAGAAATTGGACTTATAAATAATCCATTTTTTGTTTATAAAGATACCAAATATTATGGCTTTTTTGATGTTCCACATCTCCTGAAAAGTATATGTAACAATTTACTAACCGGTGATTTTTTATTACCTAATCAAAAGAAAATCTCTTGGTCTTATATTAAGCAAGTATGTTTGACTTGCTGCTCAAGTTTTTGGCAACAATATTACAGCAGCAATAAGATCCAGTATATGTTCAGAATAAATATCGGAAGAAGCAAAGTATACTGCAGATTTTGTAGAAAAAATGGACAGATTATTCGATGCCTTAAACAGTGAATTTCTATTTAGCAAAAATAGAATCGGCCCTTATCAGATGACAATATACAAATAGTTACGAGTCTAACAGGAGGAGAGCAAATTATGGCAGACTTAAAATGAACAAGAAAATTTTTCTGTACCACCGTGTTTCCTTGGAATTATTCAGTCAATACGGGCATTAAAGATGTTACATGAGATGTTGCTATGTTCACAGAGGAGTATTAACTTCTAAAGTTGTCTAGTATGAAGTAACTAGAGACATTACACAATTATATTTTAAACCACAAAGTGAACATTTGCTTCACTTTTTTTGATTAATTCATTCCATTCTGAAGTATATGCTAATAACATGCTTCTACATTTGCAGGGAGGAAACATGGCTTTCGGGAATGCACAATTAAAACTGACAGGAAGTATATTTTGGCACAAGATAGACACAAAGACAAGTCAGAGGTGAAGATGCACAAGTGTGAGAAATATGAATTCGAGAAGACGGATAAGGGCAGTATGATCAATCGCATGCTGGCGCATCGTGATCCAAAAGGGGACAGAAAATTTAAATGTCATAAATCTTCATATGAAACGGATATTAAGTCCTCCCTAAGCAACCATAATCTCATACCCAAGGACAAATCGGAGGTGGAGATGCACAAGTGTGAGATTTGTGAATATACGACCAAGTATAAGAAGAATTTGAAGCCGCACATGGTGAAGCATCGCGACCCCAGGGCGGCGAGAGAATATAAATGTGATAAATGTCCATATGCGACAGATTTCAAGTCCTCCCTATGCATCCATAATCTCATACATAAGGACAAATCGGAGATGGAGATGCACAAGTGTGATATTTGTGAATACGAGACCAGGCAGAAGGGTAATTTGATCCGGCATATGACGAAGCATCGTGATTCCATAGTGGAGAGAAAATTCAAATGTGATAAATGTACATATGCAACAGATTCAAAGTTCTCTTTGCGCAGCCATAATCTTATACACCTGGACAAATCGCAGGTGGAGATGCACAAGTGTGAAAATTGTGATTACGAGACCAGGCGTAAGAGTAATATGACCCAGCACATGGTGAGGCATCATAACTCTAGAGCGGAGAGAGAATTTAAATGTGACAAATGTACATATTCAACAGATTTTAAGTCCTCCTTACGCAGCCATAATCTTATACACAAGGACAAATCGGAGGTGGAGATGCACAAGTGTGAAAATTGTAAATATGAGACCAAGCATAAGAGTAATATGACCCTGCACATGGCGAGGCATCGTGACCCTAGAGCGGATAAAAAATTTAAATGTGATGAATGTCCATATGCGACAAATATTAAGTCCAATCTACGCCACCATAATCTCATACACATATACAAATCGGAGGTGAAGATGCACAAGTGCGAGAATTGCGAATACGAGACCAGGTATAAGAGTAGTATGACTCGGCACATGGTGCAGCATTGCCCCGAGAGCGGAGAGAGAATTTAAATGTCCAGATAGTAGGTCCTACCTGCGCAAGCATAATATCATACACAAGGACAAATCGGTGGTGGAGATGCAGTACTGCGAGTGTTGTAAATGCGTGACCAGGTATATGAGTAGTATGAAAATAAGCTGTTAATTTTTTCTACAAATAAAGGACTATTTAAAAAAAAAATTTCAATTAAAATATTAAATATTACCCTATCATGACACGCGCATCATTGTAGTTCAAACTAAATTGGTCGTTGCTAACTTTTAGGTGAGAAACTTTACAATACAAAACGTACAAAAGCAGAAGTTGATGCTTATCTTCACTTGGTATTAGAGTGTCATGTAAACAGACAAGTAAAAGGGACCGAATTTGACGCATGTTAGTTCGAACTAAACAGTGAATGTGTACGTTGGCATATCTGTGACATCTGACAAGTGCAATGATGATGGCCTAGTGCACCATACGTGTTAATCCTGGATTACCTTTAAGTCCGACTTATTTTGACACATTTGCATGCAAATATGTCAAAATAAGTCGGGCTTAAACATAATCCAGGATTAACACATACGGTGCACACGGCCATTAGGGACTTAAAGCATGCCACAAATTTCATTGGTATCCGTATGCCTATCGAACTGCGCATGTGCAGAACCGATACGGCGGTTCAGATTATCTACGAGCTTCGTATCGTTACGGCTTCCGTATCTTAACCGCGTATCGTATCCACAGAAGAGTTTTATTTATCTATGAGTTTCATTTCTGTGCTGTGGTCGTATCGAGTAAACTGTCAACCATTTGAGTGAACACTACCTAATAATTTTTTTTGGGGACTGTTTTTAACCCCCTTCGACCATAAATAGAGTAGACCCGGTGTAGTCCGTGATTGTTTACATCCAACACGTCTTGAATATTCAAAAGTTTCCACTCGTTGCTGAGTGGTGAATTCACTGTTGCCGAGTGGAAATCATAGATTACCGCGCTGTCAACAGCGCCCCCTTTGCAATGTAAACAAATGCTGTATGTGGGATACGCTTTGCCGGGTCTATCTATTTATGGTCGAAGATAACACCCCCATATTACAACAAATATTCGAAATCAACAGCACAACGAATTTCGCGGTTGAAACCACAGTTGAGTAGGTGTAGGAATACTGTGATAATACGATACGGATACATAGAGGAGCTTCAACTTATTTTTCCTCAGTATCGTAAGCTGATACGGATACCGATACGATATCGACCAATTTTTTAAAGCTCTGCTTTAAGTCCCTATTATGAATTATAAAAGGTGAGACAGTATTTATTTTGTGTTTCTAGGATTGTTAGAATGGATCCGTAATTGTTTATGACCTAGATACAGTATTAGAAGAAGAATAATATTACGTATGTTTTGACGTTTGACACAATTAATAAAAATAGGGATTTAATATATTGCTTACTTTTTTGTTTTTTTTTATTGAGCCCGTGCTTTACATAACGTTTACCTGTTGTAGATATCTATGTGCCCAAGCAGTAATCCGTATAATATACTATATAAAATCTAAATGGGGGACTACAAACAAATTTGCAGGCTTTGTCTTGATATAGTACCGGCTGGGGACGCCGAAGCTATCGGGGAAAAGAAAAAGGAAATACTGGAAGTTTTACTGATTAATGTTGTGCGTATTTGAAATAATTAACCATGTTTGCATTGAAAAACTATTACTGTTTTAGGACCTGCATATAATTCACAATGCTGTTGCATGCAGCAGGTGTATGGAGGAACTCCAAAGTGGTTTTGAGTTTAAGTCCGCTTGTTTTCACGTGGACAACTGTATTTCCACATTTGTGGATGCTAACGTCCCGGTAGATATCAAGAAAGTTTTTCCAGGAGTGATAAGGGGCAAGGTAATGGCAAATGTAAACTTGGAGCATAGACAAATATGCCGGTTGTGCATGTCGATAATAGAAGAAGAGGTTCTCGAGTGTAACACGGACTTGAAAGCTATAATAACAAATTGTTTGCCTGAAGTTTGTAAGTGCCTTGTTTATTTAAATTTCTTCTGTAAGGTTGTCAAGTACTTGTTCTATACAAAAGAATATAAGTATGGTTGGTGTTTCTTATAGATATGGCAAAATTATTTGAACACCTAACCTCAAACTCCTGCTTTACTACTTATTGTTTTTTATTTATCAATTTGAGCCGCACCATAGTTTGATATTTAGTAGTTGGTCAGCGATAAGAGTCTTTCATTTAACCCGCAGCCAGTATCTTTGACAAGAGTTCGAATTTTTATTAATGCCTACGTATGTTTTCTATACATAGACTCAATAGTTAAGATCTTATATTAGTCTTATTATGTTATATCTTATATTAGTCTGATTTTTTTTATCACCAGGATATATACACAGTTTATGAGCCTCTAGTCTGTGAGCTGTGTTTCAGTCAGATGAAAAAATTAAATGAATTTATGAAGACCTGCGAAGAGGTAGAGCTAAAGATTAATAACTATCGTAAAGCGGCGGCGGACCATGCCATTCCCGTTTCAGGTGACCTTAATGACCTGCTCAAATTTAAAGACTGCACAATTAGCAAGTCCATTAAAGAGGAATGTACAAATGTTGATTGGGGTGTACCGAAGGACCCCAAGAAAGAAGATACTGCCAACATTGAATGCGATGAGATTCACATCAAGGATGAATTAGACAGGGGGTAAGTAGGTATTGAATGTTGTTCTTGTTTAAGAAATGAGAAGCACAATAAAGTATAAATATCGATAAACCATTGTGTAGAAAAGATACCATTTTTTAAACCAGGGAAAGGTGAAGCATGATTAACGAAATGTAAAATCAGTCAAGAGACCAGGAACATATTTATATTTTCCTATTCGCTATTGTTGACTTAATTGCCATAGCTGCTGGAATTATAACTGCTCTAAATCGTTGTAATAGTCCAGGCATATTAGGATTTCACCTCGGAATGAGAGATAGTCAGCTATAAACTTGTATAAACCTTTATTTTGGTACCCTAAAACTTGTCTCAAAACCTAGCTATCGTAGGGTGTCCGCGTCTAAAGATATCCCAAGGTCAAAGGTCAAAAAATCGATATATTACACATTTATTGCAAATATCTCGTTTCCTATGGGTTTTATGCTATTTATATTTATTATAAATATTGTAGAGGATTAAATTCTCTACAATTTTTGTTTAAACATTTTTTTTATATCTTGAACCATTTTCAAGATAGAGCAGAGCGCGCGCAGTGTTTATTTAGAGTATCATTCGAAGTCAACCTGTATTCCCGATTAAAAACATGGTGTATAAAGTTTATAAATTATTGATAAATATATAGTTCTAAATAATTTGCATTTTTTTCAGCTATTACGTCATACCTAATTAATATATTTTTTTAATAATTGAGTATTTATTTATTTAAAAACACTTCGTGTTATCATGAAGTCATTAAGGGAAATACTTTAATTATTTTTTTATTCTAATCTTATTTTTACTAAATACTTTCTAACTAAATAAAAAGAACAAAATTAAATTTTTAAGTAATGTTTTTTATTGAAAAATATCATTTCGTATATTTATGAATGTTGAAATTTAAAAAATTGAATAATAATGAGAATTCCAAGTTCTAATCTTAATTTTCCTCCTCTTCTTCATCATCGTCTTCTAGCCGCTGTAAAATTTCAAATTCCCGTGTTCTCGTCTTCAACATCATTTGTCTCCAGTTGTTCCAGGATTTCGGGATCAAAAGTACCGTCTTCATTGGTATCACTCTGATATGGTGACGCATTAAGACGCTCTGCTCTCTTTTGACCTTTGACCTTGGGATATTGGATATTATATTTATAAAACGTTTGCACGATTTTGAGAATGGAACTAAAGGCGCTCGCGCACATATTTAGCTCGGACTTACTACTTACTTCGAGCTAACAAAATTAGTTCGAACTAGCATCCGTTTACATGACATTAGTTTGACCTAAACGGTGTATGTTACGTAATAAATAATAAAATTGTTCTAGTTCTTTGAGCTTAGTTGAATAAACCCAGACATTTCCATATCTTAAATAAATTCTCAAGTAATCAACACCAGCTGTGAAAGAAATAAATACAATTTGAGAGAATAATATATTGCTTTTATAGTGAAGAAATGGACGAATCCGTTCCATCGCGGGCATATAACATTCCCGGGAAGAGCTATTCCTTAAAGAGGAAAAGAGAGATCAGGCAATCCATATCAAAAGGTAAGCAGATTAGTAACATGGAAAAAAATTGTGAAATCGGAATTTAGTAAATGAAAATAAAATTAACCGGAAATAGGTCAAGTACACATAAATTAACTTAAAAAATAATCTTTGTCTTTAATATACCTAGCAACTTTTAAAATGAAATTATACGCTATGGCATAGTAAACCCTACTGATATTAGAAATTAGAATTGAAATTATTATTAAAATCATTAAAATATGTTATTAGTAACTCTAAACGAGAAACGTCCATCCTTAAAAAAAATAAAGGTAGTACACAGAAGAGTATTAGCTTCTTAGATTTTCTAGTATGAAGTAACTATTACACACTACATTACACTATTATATTTCTTTAATAACAAAGTGAATATTGCTTCACTTTTTTTGGATTAATTCGTTTGTTGTGTAGGTAATAGTAGTTCTACCATTTCCGTTGTGAAATAAACGCTAATAACATGTTCCTAATTTGCAGGGAGGCAGCATGGCTGTCAGGAAGGCACAATCAAAATTGATAGGAAGTATATTTTGGCACAACATAGACACAAACACAAGTCAGAGGTAAAGATGCACAAGTGTGAGAAATGTGAATACAAGACTAGGTATAGGGGTAGTATATTCAAGCACATGCTGACGCATCGTGATCCAAAAGCGGACAGAAAATTTAAATGTAACAAATGTTCATATGAAACGGATTTCAAGTACGCCCTACGTAGGCACAGTATGTTACATAAGGACATCTCGGAGGTGGAGATGCACAAGTGTGAGAAATGTGAGTTCGAGACCAGATATAAGAACAATATAGCCAAGCACATGGTAAAGCATCGTGATCCCGGGGCGGAGAGGAAATTTAAATGTGACAAATGTCCATATGAAACAGATTATAAGTCAAACCTACAAAGTCACAGTCTGAGACACAAGGACAATGCGGAGGTGAAGATGCACAAGTGTGAGAATTGTGAATATGAGACCAGGTATAAGAGTAGCATGACCCAGCACATAGTGAAGCATCAACATAGAGCTGAGAAAGTATTTAAATGTGATAAATGTCCATATTCAACAGATTTCAAGTCCTACCTTCGCAAGCATAGCCTCAAGCACAAGGACAAATCGGAGGTGGTGATGCACAAGTGTGAGAATTGTGAATACGAGACCAAGTATAAGAAGAATATGAAGCAGCACATGGGAGAGTATCGTGGCCCTAGAGCGGAGGAAGAATTTATATGTGACAAATGTCCATATGCAACAGATATAAAGTCCCACCTACGCAAGCATTATCTTATACACAGGGACAAATCGGAGGTGGTAATACACAAGTGCGAAAATTCTGAAATCGAGACCAGCTGTAAGAGTAGTATAACCCAGCACATGGTGCAGCATCACCCTAAAGCGGAGAGAGAATTTGAATGTGATAAATGTCCATATGCAACAGATAAAAAGTCCTACTTTCGCAAGCATAGTCTTAGACACAAGGACAAATCGGAGGTGAAGATGCACAAGTGCGAGAATTGCGAATACGAGACCAAATATAAGAGGAATATGAAGCGGCACATGGTGAAGCATCGTGACCCTAGAGCGGAGAAAGAATTTAAATGTGATAAATGTCCATATGCAACAGATATAAAATCCCATCTACGCGAGCATAACCTCATACATAAATCGAAGGTGGAGACACCCAAGTATGAGAATTGTGAATTCGAGACCAGCTATAAGAGTAGTATAACCCAGCACATGGTGCAGCATCACCCTAAAGCGGAGAGAGAATTTGAATGTGATAAATGTCCGTATGCAACAGATCATAAGTCCTACCTTCGCAAGCATAGTCTCAGACACAAGGACAAATCGGAGGTGGAGATGCACAAGTGTGAGAATTGTGAATATGAGACCAAGTATAAGAGGAATATGAAGCAGCACATGGTGAAGCATCGTGACCCTAGAGCGGAGAGAGAATTTAAATGTGATAAATGTCCATATGTGACAGATATTAAATCCTCCCTACACAAGCATAATTTCATACACATGAAAAAATTACGAGGTGGAAATGCACATGATGTGTGAGAGTTGTGAATATAAGAAATTTTTTTAATGGTAAATATAAATATAGATCTATATATAAAGCATAAGTTAAATCCAACTTACGCCGTCATATCTTCAAAGACAAGAAGAGATAATATTTTGAGATTACACCGGAGTATTAGTACAGTTTACCATACACTTTTACTCATTTGATTTATTAACAAAATATCGCTGTTTTATTTTATTCTACAAATAAATCACTTTGTAAAAAAATGTTGGATTATAATATTAAATATTATCATGGTACACCATGTACTTAGGATAGCATCATGTCCTAAGATATATAGTCCTTGAAAGATCAGTCAAAAGATATACCACACAATTTGTCATTGTATAAATTCAAATAATTATTAACCGACCATTCATGAACATTAAGTAAGTGGTGCTAAAGGTCCTCACTATCAGATAAGTAAAGGACTATGTTACTGGCAGTGGAGTACGTTAAAATACAAAATTTAATTGACAAAGAATTGGTAATATGTGAATAGAAAAGATAACCCAGCAGAACATATTAATATATAAAAGTATCAGGCATACATTTATCTTGATGGTAGAAAATATTGAATAACATATGCCTATATAGCTAGGAAAAGTAGTTGCATTAATAGATTCTACAAGATTTTACGCATTTTAAAGTTTAACATCTAGATAAATGTACGCATGATGTGCGTTCAAATAGAAAAATATGAATAGAAGACTAGGTAATTATTTTCCATGGATCCGAGTTCCTATCAAAACTAATGTCACTATGAAGGTAGTAGTTTATGTTACCAAAGACAGAGGGCGCCATTTAAAGAAATGTATTCGGCCAGTTTTCTCAATAAAATTAAATGCAACCCTATAGCTTTATTGGCCGTTTTTAATAGACTATTAACTGAGGAAAATAAATTCGGTATCCCATCCTGTTTTAAAATTATGGCTTAAATGGTAGAGGTGTGTTAGAGGGAGCGCTTTTTTAATTCTCTGAATCAAATTAACTTGCTCTAATATGGATAAGAAATTTTTCAAAATGACCTTCCTTTTTATTAATAATTGGTGGTTTATATTCTTATTATCAAATGTATCAATATTTAATAATTTTACTCTGTGAATACGGTAGGTATTAATTTGTAGCGAAGTATGCAATGCTCTATGAAAACAAGACAAGTTAACTTATTATTGAATTTTAAAATTATTGCAAAAAGATTATTAATCACAATCACAAATATTATTAAATACATTGGTAATTAACAAATTTATCTTAAATGTTAAAAGTTCCTAGTGATAGGTTGCTTCTATTAATAAATAGAGCTGCGTCTATTTCATCTATAGATATACTAGTGATCGCATTACCAATTCCAGCTATCATATCTTCTTGAGTCGTAAGTTGATCAGGAGTTATCAGTTCGCATATATTTGAAGACAATTTAACAAGTGAAATATACTGCATTTCTCAACATTTTATATGCCGTGTATACTGCAAATGTTCGCTTGGTATCTAGAAGAAATACGTAGGTAGTTACACCGTAGGTAGTAAATCAACATTTTCCCGACTATTGGATTATTAGAATCAGCTTATTCCCAGGCCGCTAATATCACATGATTTATCTTATATGGATTTTTATTTCTGGGGCAGAATAAAGAACATAGTATACAAAATTCTACCAGCAACCCGAGAAGATATGAGAGCTCCAGTTGATAATGCGATCAATAGTATAATCTAGAGCTGAACCAGAACCAAAACACATGTGCTGTTTTATTATATCCACTACTGAATAACGTTAGAGCTCTAATAAACACAAATCATTTACATAGCCCCAAATTATGGTATCTCATAGTCACAAAAGGCAAAGTAAAATAAAATGGATTTTATTCTATATTACGGAAAGGATATTCCGCTATGGGCTTTAACGGCCATAATATGTGTGTATGCGTTTACATTGTTGCTATATTCTATATCAATATTATACAGCACTGCAATACAACGGAAGATCTATCTGTGACCTGTGCGAACGTCCAATGATTATAACTTACAAATGCTATCGTATTCAGTTTGTGTTTCTAGGATTGTTTACTAGCATCAGAAAAATACGAAAATATTCAAAAGAGAAGAAGAAGAAAATATTTCAGAAAAAAAGAAGGAAACATTTTAGAAAAGAAGAAGAAATTCTCGAGAAACACGAAGTTGGCGAGATATATATTTTGCCCAAGGTAGGGCATGAGAAGAAGAAAATGACGATATGCAATATAGCAATACTAGAATTGACGTTTGATTCGCCTGACATAATTGATAAATATAAGGATATTTTCATTTTTACCGTTTTTTTTTTGGGTTTTTTTAAGGGTCTGGGTATTGTTGGATAGTATAATATTTATGTGCACGTTGCACGTGGTTTATTTAACGTTTACCTGTTGCAGCTGTCTTGTACTATTTGTGCCTAGGCTATAATTCCCATATCTTTTATTGTGAAATGGAAATGGTGGATAATACGGACAACAAACAAATTTGCAGGCTTTGTCTTGATATAGTTCCGGCTGGGGACGCCGAGGTTATCGGAGAAAAGAAAAAGGAAATACTGAAAGTATTACTGATTAATGTTGTGCGTATCTGACATAATTAACCACGTTTACATTGAAAGATTATTACTGTTTTTAGGACCAGCATATAATTGACAATGCTGTTGCATGCAGCAAATGTATAGAGGAGCTCCTGAGTGGTTTTCAGTTTAAGTCCGCTTGTTTTCACGTGGACAACTGTATTTCCTCCTTTGTTGCCGCCGACATCCCGGTAGATATCAAGAAAGTTTTTCAAGGAGAGATGCAAGGCAAGGCAATGGCAAATGTAAACTTGGAGCATAGACTAATATGCCGGTTGTGCATGTCGATAATAGAAGATGATGCTCTTGAATGCAACACGGATTGGAAAAATATAATAATAAATTGTTTGCCTGAAGTGGTAAGTACTCTGTTATTTAAATTTCTTCTGTGAGGTTGTCAAGTATACGTATATATAAAAGAATATTAGTATGCTTGGTGTTTCTTATACATATGGCAGAATTATTTGAAAACTTAACCTTAAACTACTGCTTTACTACCTAACCTTATTGTTTTGTATGTATTAATTCGAGCCACAGACCCATTAACACCCAGACCCAGCCAGATCTTTATACCAGACCCATTAACACCCAGTCAGAATCTTTAACTAAAGTCCGTATTTGTATTAATGCCTAAGTATATTTCCTAAACATAGTCTTTGGGTCAAAAAATGAGTATATTTGTCTTATCTTTTATCACAAATTCATGAAATATTGAAAATATGAAAAAATGTCATATCAAAAATATTTTTGTAGGATGTATACACAGTTTACGATCCTCTAATCTGTGAGCTGTGTTTCAGTCGGATGAAAAAATTAAATGAATTTTTGAAGACCTGCCAAGAGGTAGAGCGAAAGATTAATATCTATTGTGAAGCGGCTGCAGACCATGCCATTCCCGTTTCAGTCGACCTTAATGACCTGCTAAAATTTAGAGACTATGCAATTAATAATCCCATTAAGGAAGAATGTGCAAATTTTGATGTGAATGTACTGAAGGACCCCAAGAAAGAAGATACTGCCAGCATTGAATGCGAAGAGATTCACATCAAGGATGAATTAGACAGTGGGTAAATAAAGCTAAATAAATATCATAAATACTTATAAACTACACAAATATAGAAATTTTCGATGAAAGACGATGGTTAATACAAATGCCATATAAATGTCATAAACTAATTTTGATGCAACATGGCGGCGAAAAGCATGTGATTTGATATCCAATTACAAATTGAACACTCTATTGTCGCCACTGTATAAAGTCACTCTACTAACCAATATCTAACATGGTGTACACATGTACCAAGCATTGACGCCACCACTGGAATGTTAATCAATGTTAAAGGGGCATACAGTAGCGATGCGTCTATGTATCCATTGTTACCATTGGTAACAGTTTTCCAAGACAGTAAACTTAAGCCTTTTTAAAAATATATTTCAATTGAATTTCATAATATATATTATCAAAACTAAATCGGGTGCATAATTACCCTGTCTTGCCTTGTCACCACTGTAAATTTTGGTTACGCGACCGCTGAAAGCAGCGAAACCCCATCCACTCGCCACATATGGATCAGGCGTACGACAGTACGTTCCATTCTGCACGCTTTTCAGTACTGGATACTACAAAACCTGCAATGAAGCGGATAAAAACGTACCAATGGAATTCTAAACCTCAGGACAGGATGTATCGATATCTTTAATTTCGATCGAAACGACATTTTTAAGTGAACTAACGAAATTACCATCTTTTTATGATTCTGCTATAGATTTTTGCTGATAAAGTGAATCGCCGAATTGACTTAAAATACAAATAATGAACCATATTATATTCAGTAGTATAATAAGTAAATTTTGCTTATATATATATATATATATATATATATATATATATATATATATATATATATATATATATATATATATATATATATATATATATACAACTATATACATATATATATATATACATATATATATATATACAACTCCCTCTATTATAGAAATTTGGTACAACATAACACATTTTGATAGATTTATTAGCTTCATAGGGAAGCCTTTACCTAAGTGGTAACACTTTTCGAAGAGTCACGCGTCGCTTCTGGGGCATATTATACATATATAATATGTGAACTTTGAACTAATTTTGAAATTTTGGCTCTTTAATTGGTTTTACACTATGGCAGACAGATGATGCAGTCTGCCAATCAAATATCTCAACAAATTAAAACCAGCCGACAAAGAAATAAATAAAATCAGGGAAAATAATGATATTGTCTTTTACAGTGAAGAAGAAGTGGGCGAATCCGTTCCATTGGGGGCATATAATGATAAGAGGAAAGGGGATATCATGAAATCCGCATCAAAAGGTAAGCATATTAGTAACATGAAAAATAATAATTATTTAAAATCTGAATTCGGTGAAGAAAATAAAATTAATCGGAAATAGTTCAGGTTTCATAGTGGCAGATTTTAAAATAAAATTATACCCTATGAAATAAGAAATGAGAATTGGAAAAGTCAAATGTTTATCAGTTGAAAGTGCAATTATTAAAATATGTTTATAATTAATTACCCTAAACGAGAAAGCTCATCCCTACAAAAATAAAGGTAACACTAAGTTCACAGAAGAGTATTAACTTCTAAAGTTATGTAGTATGAAGTAACAAGATATTATACTCTTTTTTTTTTTCGTATTTGCCGCACTTTTTTTGGTTTAATTCATTTGTTATGTACGTAATAGTAGTTCTAGCATTTTCGTTCTGAAGTAAATGGTAATAACATGTTACTATATTTGCAGGAAGTAAGCATGCCTCTCAGGAATGCACAATGAAAACTAACAGGAAGTATGTTTTGGCAAAACATAGACACAAAAACAAGTCAGAGGTGAAGATGCACAAGTGTGAGCAATGCGAATTCGAGACAAAGTATAAGGGTAGTATGATCAATCACATGCTGACGCATCGCGATCCAAATACAGAGAGAAAATTTAAATGTGATCAATGTTCATATGAAACTGATATCAAGTACTCCCTACGCAGGCATACTATGTTACACAAGGACGTTTCGGAGTTGGAGATGCACAAGTGTGAGAATTGTGTGTTCGAAACCAAATATAAAGACAAAATGGTCGTGCATATGGTAAAGCATCGTGACCGCAAAGCGGAGAGAAAATTTAAATGTGATAAATGTCCATATGTAACAGATATTAAGTGGTACCTACACAAGCATAATCTGAGACACAAAGAAAAATCTGAGGTGGAGATGCACAAGTGTAAATATTGCGAATTCGAGACCAGATATAAGAATAACATGACCCAGCACATGGTGAGGCATCGTGACCCTAGAGCGGAGAGAGAATTTAAATGTGATAAGTGTCCATATGCAACAGATATTAAGGCCTCCCTACGCAACCATAATCTCATGCACAAGGACAAATCGGAGGTGGAGATGCAGAAGTGCGGGAAATGTGAATTCGAGACGAGGTATAAGGGTAGTATAATCAATCATATGTTGACGCATCGTGATCCAAAAGCGGACAGAAAATTTAAATGTGATAAATGTTCATATGAAACGGATATTAAGTCTTCCCTATGCAAGCATAATCTGACACACAAGGACAAATCGGAGGTGGAGATACACAAGTGCCAGAATTGTGAATACGAGACCAGGTATAAGAACAATATGACCCGGCACATGGTAAAGCATCGTGACCCTAGAGCGGAGAGAGATTTTAAATGTCATAAATATCCATATGCAACAGATATGAGGTCCTCCCTATGCAGCCATACTCTCATACACAAGGACAAGTCGGAGGTGGAGATGGACAAGTGCGAGAAATGTGAATTCCAGGTGGTGTATAAGGGTAGTATGATTAATCACATGCTGGCGCATCGTGATCCAAAAGGGGACAGAAAATTTAAATGTGATAAATGTTCATATGAAACGGATATTAAGTCCTCCCTGCGCAACCATAATCTGATACACAAGGACAAATCGGAGGTGGAGATGCACAAGTGTGAGAAATGTGAATTTGAGACGAGGTATAAGGGTAGTATGATCAATCACATGCTGACGCATCGTGATCCAAAAGCGGACAGGAAATTTAAATGTGATAAATGCTCATATGAAACGGATATGAAGTCCTCCCTGCGCAACCATAATATCATACACAAGGACAAATCGGAAAGGAGAGAATTTAAATGTGATAAATGTCGATATGCAACAGATTTTAAGGCCAACCTGCACACGCATAATCTGAGACACAAGGATAAATCGGAGGTAGAGATGCATAAATGTGAGAGTTGTGAATACGAGACCAGGTATAAGAGTAATATCATCAAGCACATGCTGAAGCATCTTAAACCCAATGCGGAGAGAAAATTTTAGTGGTAAATGTCTGTATAAGGCTGGAGTCCCATTGGTACCGCCGCCATCCACGGCCACCGACTAAAATATTTGCTTTCAGTCTGACTGTAACCACTGTTTAGATCACTTTCTCCTTTGCATGTGGTAGTAGGTTCAAAGCAACAACAATAAAAAAAGGAGTTGTGAGGTTATGTTATTAAAAAAAATACATGTCAATCAGATTTAATTTTTTACTTTATCCTATTTACTTATTAAGCACCTAATGAGTTCTTCAGAGTCTAGCTAGCCTGCTCTCAAAATGTGCAATTTTTGTCGCAGCTCTTGTTCTAAAAGAAAGATATACATACAGACAAATCAACTAGGTACATTTTTCTCACCACTTCTTCCTGGCAATTGTGCATATATTTGACGAAACAATACATCTGACCAGCTTTTCTCAGACATTTTGTAAACAAAGTACACACACAACACTATAGAAGTATTTAGAATTCAAAATTATATAATATGATAATCAAAGTGTATTATTTTCAAGTGAAATTAAATAAATTATATATTATGAATCATTCTGATTGGCAAGATCAAAATAAAATAACAAGAAAAGAAGTAGATAACCAGGAAGTTGCATTTGTTTTTATTACGGTACATCCGTAGAAACTAAAAACATTATTAGAGAGCCTAGTTACGGTGTTCAAAGATGCAACAGCCACGCTCCTGAATTTCGAGAAAATTTATTGTAAAATACTTGTAAATTTAAAGTAATACTTGTTAATTTGTGCCAAGTGAGCAATAATACCAGTGTAAATGGTCTACAAGCAGAAAAAACTGCATGAATAAGTGTTTTAGTCGTTTTTACAAGTAAGAAGTGAAAGGCTTGGTAGTGTCCCAGCCAGTAGTGTAACCAGACTTGGATTTTGGAGGAGGGGACACAACAAATCTATACAGTGGCAGCCGCGGTGAAAAAATAGCGCCGCAGGCGAAAATGATGAAAATTTTCAAGGTCACGCATTATCCTGGCACTTCAGAATTTTAATGTAAAATCCGTTTACATAAAAATAAAGATTCTTACAAGAATTTTTTTTTGGTATTTAATACCATCTTGAAATAAATGCAGGACATTCAGTATTGTTGTTTTTCCTATTATATTTTTTAAACTAGGCTAGCTTATTTAATTACATACCTTTACGGCAGCGTCGGCAGCATCCTCTTTCACCCCGAAACGCACCGCAAGCCTCCATAGACTCTTTTCGAATGGGGATTGACTGTACAAATGCACCTACAGTAAAGCTGCCACTGATATCTTATAAAAATTATATATTTACGAAATTGAACATTATTTCAACACGATTCATATTTTATGACAAAAATACCTCTCAAAATTTGTAAACAAAATTAAAATTAATATCCGGGGGGGGGGGGGGGGGCACGTGCCCCTAATGCCCCCTCTAGTTACGCGCCTGGTCCCAGCCAATAGAAGAAATGTGCGATCAATATCAAACAAGAAAAGGAAACAATCTTTCACAGTAATTTATGTGAAAGAATATTACAAACACAGCAGCAGCAAGTTATAAATTTGAGAGTGAATAAATCCCAAAGCAGAGATTCAAGCGAAGGCAGTCAGCATTCTTCTAAACTGACGTCACAGGCGGCTTGCGATAATGACGCGTATGGCCGCCAGCATACCATTTTGTGTGTGCCGTGCCAAATATATTTCTTTTATTAAATGTGTTATTAAAATAAGCCCAATGATGCTCATCTATTTCTATAATTTTTTTAGTCTATTTTAAATTGTAGACTACTTTCTACTTTAAATATTAAAAAATAGTTGAACAGCTTAATTAAAAACAGAACAGAAGACAGTGTGCCCGAGAATGAACCTGAGGTGACATTACGGCTTCTGGTCTGATCACGTCGGCTGATAAATCTAAAAAAATAAGCAATCCTCTTGTATAGAAGCCTTACCTGTACCAATATATTTCCGGGTGACTTACAGCTCTGAACCTGGATTTCATTATTTACTTAGTTAACTATTTTATTTCAACAACTAAATAATATTGTTACAGTCCACTAATAAAGACAATTTAAATTCAAGAAACACAAATCGTTTATATATCCCAGATGATGGTACTCCCATAGTCGGAAAAGGGCAAAGTAAAATAAAACTTAAATCATATAACGGAAAGAGCATTGCACTTTGACGGCCATGTGTGTGTGTATTGTTACTATCTTCTGTATTACTATTATACTATTAGGCACGGTACTACATTACCAGCCCTGCAGCACAACAGAAGACCTATCTGTGAAAACTCCAATGAAATTATAAAAGGATAAATAATAGTATCGAGTTGGTGTTTCTAGTTTCTAGGATAGTTCAAATGAATCCCTATTATTTAGGCCCAAGATCCAGTACGAGAAGAAGAAGAAGATAATTTTTTTGACGTTTGACACCGTATACTGTTTGACACAATTTGTAGAAATAAGAATATATAAATTGGTTACTGCTTTTTTTTGGGTTTTGGATGAGTACCTGATAGGTGTTGCTAATAGTATTTATGTGCGTGTTGTTCACATAAGGTTTACGTGTTGTGGATATCTTATACTATTTGCGCCTAAGCAAAAATCCGCATTATACATTAAGTATATAAAATTGAAATGGGGAACAACAAACAAATTTGCAGGCTTTGTCTCGATATAGTACCGGCTGGGGACGCTACCGCTATCGAGGAAAAGGGAAAGGAAATGTTGAAAGTTTTACTGATTAATGTTGTATGTGTTTGAATTAATTAACCAATTTTACAATGAACGACCTGCTGTTTTTAGGACCTGCGTATAATTGACAACGCTATTGCATGCAGCAAGTGTATGGAGGAGCTCCAGAGTGGTTTTGAGTTTAAGTCCACTTGTTTTCACGTGGACAACTGCATTTCCACGTTTGTGGATGATAACGTCCCGGTAGATATCAAGAAAGTTTTTCACGAAGAGATGCAAGGCACGGCAATTGCAAATGTAAACTTGGAACATAGACAAATATGCCGTTTGTGCATGTCGATAATAGAAGATGAGGCTCTCGAATGCAACATGGACTTAAAAGATATACTAGAAAATTATTTGCCTGACGTGGTAAGTGCATGTTTATTTAAATTTCATCCAAAAAATTGTCAAGTACGTCTTCAATACAAAAGAATATTAGAATGGATGGTGTTCCTTATAGATATGGCAGAATTATTTGAAAACCTAACCGCAAATTACTACCTTATTGTTTTTTATTTATCAATTTCAGCCACAAGATTTAGTTTAATATTTAGTAATTCGTCAGTGATGGAATCCTTTTATTTACCACTTTTTATACCAGGCCCATTAACCCTCAGCCCAGTATCTTTAACAAGAGTCCGTATTTTTGTTAATACCCAAGTATGTTTCCTAAACATAGACTCAAGAAATTAGTATATCTGTTCTCTTTTGATCACAAATTCACGAAATATTAAAAAATTGTAAAAACAATGTCACAGCAAAAATGTTTTTGTAGAATATATACACAGTAAACGAGCCACTGGTCTGTAAACTGTGTTTTAGTCGGATGAAAAAATTAAAGGAATTTATGAAGGCCTGCCAAGAGGTAGAGAGCAGGATTAATAACTATTTTCAAGCGGCTGTGGATCATGCCATTCCCGTTTCAGTCGATCTTAATGACCTGCTAAAATTTAAAGCCTATGCAATTAATAATCCCATTAAGGAGGAATGTGCAAATTTTGTAGTGAATGTACTGAAGGACCCCAAGAACGAAGATACTGCCAACATTGAATGCGAAGAGATTCACATCAAGGATGAATTAGACAGTGGGTAAGTATTGAATGTTGTTTATGTTTAAGAAATGAGAAGTACTATAACTTTTGACTATGAACTTTGAACTAATTTTGAAATTTTGTCTGTTTAATTGATTTTACACTTTGGCAGACAGATGATGCAGTCTGTCTGTCAAATATCTCCCCAAAATGTAAAATATCAGAGCACTATTTTTAATGCAAAAAAAAACAATAGTGATAATTGTACAAAAATAAAATTATTGTAGGTATTATATTTGTGGTTAGTTGAATACACCGAAACTTTTACTTAACTTACCGTAAATCGCAATAAATTCTCAAGAAATCAATACCAGCTGCCAAAGAAATAAATAAAATCAGAGATATTATCTTTTATAGGGAAGAAATGGGCGAATCCGTTTCATCGGGTGCATGTATGAATTCCGTGAAGAGCTGTTCTTTAAAGAGGAAAAGGGAGATCAGGAAATCCGCATCAAAAGGTAAGCAGATTAGTAACTTGAAAAATAATATTTGATGATGGCAGAGAAAACTCCACTTTAATATTATTAAAGAAATGAAAATTGGAAATGTCAAATGTTTATCAAACTTTTGTCAGTTAAAAGTGCGATTATTAAAATATGTTTAGAATTACTTACTCTAAACGAAACCTCCATCCCAACAAAAGTAAGGGTAGTACTAAGTTCTCAGAAGAGGAAACTCTTCTGAGAACTCTACTCTCAAACTTCTAAAGTTTGTTAGTATGAAGTAACTAGACGTTGCACTATTATATTTTTATCCATAAAGTGAATGTTTGCTTCACTTTTTTGATTAATTAATTTTGTTGTGTAAGTAATAGTAGTTGTAGCATTTCTGTTCTGAATTAAGTGCTGATAACATGTTCCTAATTTGCAGGGAGGCAGCACGGCTGTCAGGAAGGCACAATACAAATTGACAGGAAGTATATTTTGGCACAACATAGACACAAAGACAAGTCAGAGGTGAAGAAGCACAAGTGTCAGAATTGTGAATTCAAGACCAAGTATAAGAGGAATATGAAGCAGCACATGGTGAAGCATCGTGACCCTAGAGTGAAGAGAGAATTTAAATGTGATAAATGTCCATATAAAACTGATTTTACGACCAACTTACGCAGCCATATTCTGACACATAAGGACAAATCCGATGTGGAGATGCTCAAGTGTGAGAATTGTGAATTCCAAACCATACAAAAGAGTAATATAATCCGGCACATGGTGAAGCATCGTGACCCTAGAGCGGAGAGGAAATTTAAATGTGATAAATGTCCATATACAGCGGATTTTAAGTGCTTGCTACGCAACCATAATCTCATACACAAGGACAAATCGGAGGTGGAGATGTTCAAGTGTGAGAATTGTGAATTCCAGACCAGACATAAGGGTAGTATGACGACACACATGGTGCAGCATCGTGACCCTAGAGCGGGGAGGAAATATAAATGTGATAAATGTCCATATGCTGCGGATTTTAAGTCCTTGCTACGCAACCATAATTACATGCACAAGGAGAAATCTGAAGTGGTGATGCACAAGTGTGAGAATTGTGAATACGAGACCAAGTGGAAGCATAATCTGATCAAACATAATGTCATACACAAGAACAAATCGAAGGTGGTGATGCACAAGTGCGAGGATTGTGAATACGAGACCAGGCATAAGGGTACTATGCTCCGGCACAGGGAGACGCATCGTAATCTCAGATCGGAGAGAATATTTAAATGTGATAAATGTCCATATGCAACAGAAATTAAGGCCTGCATACGTAGCCATAATCATATACACAAAGAGAAATCGGAAGTGGTGATGCACAAGTGTGAAAATTGTGAATACGAGACCAAGTGGAAGCATAATCTGATCAAACATAATCACATACACAAGAACAAATCGGAGGTGGTGATGCACAAGTGTGAGAACTGTGAATACGAGAGCTGGCATAAGAGTAATATAGGCAAGCATATGGTGAAAAATTGTGATCCCGGATCGGAGAGAAAATTTAAGTGTGATAAATGTCAATATGAGTCGGATTTTAAGATCTCCCTTCGTAGGCAAATTCTGATACATAAGGACATGTCCGAGCTGGAGATGCTCAAGTGTGTGAATTGTGATTTCCAGACCGTGAATAAGGGTTTTATGATCAGGCACATGGTGAAGCATCGTGACCCTAGAGCGGGGAAAGAATTCAAATGTGATAAATGTCCATATGCAACAGATATTAAGTTCAATCTACGCATTCATAGTACCATACACAAGGACAAATCGGAGGTGGAGATGCACAAGTGTGATAGTTGTGAATACGAGACTAGGTATAAGCCAAATATAACCCGGCACATGCTCTACCATCTTAAACCCAGTGCGAAGAAAAGCTTTTAATTGTAAATGTCTATATAAAGCAGAAGTTAATTCGAACTTACTCCGGCAAATCCTCAAACACAAGAAAATATAGGATGGTATTTCACTACAGCCTTGGTACAGTTTACAATATGTTCTTACTTTTTTGAACAACTAACATTATATAGCTGTTATTTTTTTCTACAAATGAAAAAATGTTTGGACCTCAAAAAGGACACCAAAAGTGTATTTTTCATTTTAATGTAAGACAAATTCCTAGTATGCTCATTATTGGGTGTATTGAAACATTCTTCAGATATAATGGTTGGAATCGAAATATCTAATATATATTTTGGAGTACACTTAGGCGATCGTGTGCGATGATTTATACCCAAAACCTTGGTTCCCAAGAAACTCTATTAGAAATGATTAATTAGCATCGCAAAAATGTTGTTTACACTACCCAAGTATTCAACATTTTTGAGGTTATATAATAGTAAGAACCAGAAAACTGGTTTGCAGGGCGAAGACAAGTAGGTAGGTATGGTTTTTGCCCTATCAAGTTTAGATGCATTGTCTGATCCAAAATTTGTTTGCAGCAAACCAAAATGTGTCATTACGTGAAAATAAATGTGGATTCCGATTTTTAACTACACACCACTGGCCATTTAAGGTGATGTTAAAATTATTTATATTATAAATTATTTAAGATAAATAAATATAGCTAATAATATTAATAATAAAATATTACAAATTACGTAAATGCACTTCTTCAATTTGCTAGGGAGCATCAAAATTGGAGCTTCCATGTGTGGGGTTTTCTTTTATTTTCTGCCGAGTCTAGGTTTTGTTTAAAGTCGCCTGATGGCCGTCAGCGAATATATCGCAGGACAGGCGAACGTTTCGAACAAGGTAATTTTTCTACACGGCTAAGTTATGGTGGAGGATCGATAATGACATGGGGTGGTATACACATGGAAGTTCGTACATAATTAGTACATGTGTTGTTAGATCCGCACGTCATTCCATTTGCAACATTAGTAGCAAATAACTTCCTTTACATGCATGACAACGCTCGTCCTCACGTTGCAAGAATTGATTCTCAATATTTGGATGATACACGAATTACAAGAACAAAATGCCATTTAAAAAAATTTATTAATTAAAATATTAAATATTAACATGCATATACTATATACTTGGGATGTCGTCATGTCAGTGTTAAGTAGTCCTAGAAAGATCTGTGAAAAGATATACCAGGTAACACCGACTTATCTGAGATGCGGAATTCATGCGATGCGTGGGACTTCATTATCTAGCGAACCCAAAATTTTTCAGAAACTAGCAACGGGAACTGCTGAAAACATTCAAACAGACAAAACAGTATAAAGTTCTTTTCTGTTTAAGTCGTACTGGAACGAAGATACGGTTACGTAATTTAAATAGACAAATTAGCTTAGATAATAATCAGCCGCATGAGAGATGAGGTTGTGTTGTTTCGTATTATATAGGTCATATTTCTCTTGTTTTGTAATGTACTAAATTTATTTCAGCAGGAAACGATCACGAACTATATATTTAGATTTTTTTTATAATAAATAGTTTTTATGAACAGTGATTTTCCAAATTGCATATTAATTATACATTATCTACGATTTAGTTTTACTTTTAGATTTATAATTATATGTTTCTACACCAAACATTTATTTAAAGAAATAAATTACCTGTCTGTAACCCTCCTACTACTACGCTAAGATTGGAACAGAAACTTTCAGATGGGCCACATATGTACCCCATCATAATATTAGGTTTAAACGTATTTGACAAGTTCCGCAATCATTATAAATGAAAAAATTTGTTTGATAACTTTATTAACATTCAATTAAAGACTATGTCAAAATAAATTCATTAATCAGACTTGCATTTCATAGATATAATCTTTTTTAAGGAATATGTTAAACAGGCAAAACAGCGTTGCACCCCATCCCACTTATGAATTTTACGATGATAAATCAATTGATTTTGAACAATAACTACAAAATATGATCCCTAATAATTTATTTTAAAATGTCTTATGCGCTGAAGTATTATTTATAATTCGTTTCAAAATTATGCTTAAAAAAGAACAGCTGGAACACAATTGTATCCCGCCCGGTAGTGCGAAGGTTAAAGTAGTAATTAACGACTATATCTCTATCCCTTGTTCGTACCAACACAATACATCATACTTTTCCCAGAAAACTGTTTTGTGAATTTTTCTCTTTAAATTTCCTCCAAAAGGCTCCAAATATGACAACTAAAACTTGGTCACACATTTGTGTACCCTTATTATCTATGACAAATATGTAGGAATAGTAAGTGCTTGGGCATCAAAAACTCGACTCCGAGAATTATTGGTCCCCTTATCATATTATATTTTATTCAGGAAATCTCGCGCAAATATGTTACTATATGTATATTTAATACATATTATAAGGAGAGTGTATTTTTTTAAATTAACAAACGTAGAACACAAAAGTATATTAAATTATCTATGGATATCATGAGAACGCAACTAGTCTATGTCTATATTAACTCTAATATCTTAATGCCCATGAATAAGCTGTATTAGCTAATAGTTCCAACTTAGCGCCGATAGACAGTCAATACGTTTCCATAACCCAAACATCATGAACGCTTTCTTTATAGATGGTCCCGAACTGATCCCTCTGTCCTCGATACCGCTTACAATATAGTACGTATTATTAAAATAAGCGCTATAATGGTCGTCTATTTCTACAAATTTTTTACTCTATTTGTAATATTCTCATTAAATGTTAAGTTATTTGAACACAACAGTTCGTTGACATGACATTATTAAGGTGCATACATAAGGCATTGCTGTTTTCCTCTGTATTGTGAAAGTGATGATTAATGCATTCCTAGAGTTTAATAGCATTATATTAATGCTTACGTAAATGTTCTGTGTAATTATACCATATACCTTTATACAATAGATGTTAAATCGTATTTAATATTTGCTTTGTAGTTATATGTTTATTTGAAAAATGTAAATTACTTTCTAGGATAAACATAAAATAGTAAATAGTTAAACAGCTTAATTGAAAACAGATGTTCTACCGCCATATTATATTTTAAACGAGGTGCGCCTGAAAGAGAACCTGAGGTGACATTACGGGTGTTACTGTTTTTGTCCGCGTCGGCTATTAAATCTGAAAAAATAAGCAATCCTCGTATAAAATCCATGGCGCCAGCTAACAAGCCTTCCACGGCCCATGTACCAGTAGAGGTGAACCAGTAAAGGAGTAAAGTAAAATTAAATGGATTTTATTTCATTTTACCGGAAGAACATTGCAATCTGACGGCCATATGTGTTATAACACTCGCTAATAAATAAAATGCACTTGTCAGGATGATACTTATATTAAAAATACTTTAACAGATACACAGATACAAGAGGATACATTCGCTACAATACATTTTCTATTAGCCTAGTTCAAATTTCTACAAATCAGGATAAAGAATGCCTAACGAATATTTAGAAAGACCCAATAAGCTTTCACTATTTATTGTTATCCGTTTTAACTGAAGCCGCTGCAATAACCATAAACAAATCACATTTATTACTCACGGACTTCAAAGGTTTACAGCAAGTGGTAAAACTATAACATTGCCTACGGTCTCTCTTTTATTACGTCCTATGAAATTATCCTTAAAAAATTATGACGTATAATACGTACATGGCTACTATATTCTAAATTATAATTATATTAGATACGGTACTGCATTAGCAGCACAACAGAAGATCTATCTGTGACAAGTCCAATGAAATTATAAAAGGATAAAATAGTATTCAGTTTGTGTTTCTATTTTCTAGGAATGTTCAAATAGATCCCAAATTATTTATGTCTAAGATCCCTCATGAGAGGAAGAAGAAACTACATAAATGTTGATTTTTTTGACTTTTGACACCGTTTATCTTTTGATACAAGACACAATTGATAAAAAAAGAATATATTGCGTTGTGGATATCTTGTACTATTTGTACCTAAGCAAAAATCCGCATAATACATTAAGTATATAAAATGGAAATGGAGAACAACAAAGAAATTTGCAGGCTTTGTCTTGATATAGTACCGGCTTGGAATGCTGAGGCTATCGAGGAAAAGAAAAAGGAAATGTTGAAAGTTTTAACGATTAATGTTGTACGTGTTTGAAATAATGAACTACTTTTACATTGAACGACTTGCTCTTTTCAGGACCTTCATTTAATTGACAATGCTGTTGCATGCAGCAGGTGTATGGAGCAACTCCAGAGTGGTTTTAAGTTTAAGTCCACTTGTCTTCACGTGGACAACTGCATTTCCATGCTTGTGGATGATAACGTCCCGGTAGATATCCACAAAGTTTTTCAAGGAGAGATGCGGGGCAAGGCAATGGCAAATGTAAACTTGGAACATAGGCAAATCTGCCGTTTGTGCATGTCGATAATAGAAGATGAGGCTCTCGAATGCGACATGGACTTGAAAAATATACTAGCAAATTGTTTGCCTGAAGTGGTAAGTGCTCTGTTTATTTAAGTTTCTTCCATAAAATTGTCAAGTACGTTTTGAATTATTTGAAAACCTAACCTCAAACTACTCAATTTCAGCCACATGATAGTTTAATATTTAGTAGTTAGGTCAGCGATGGAAGCCATTTATTTACCACTTTTTATACCAGCCCATTAACCCCCAGCCTAGTATCTTTAATAAGAGTCCGTATTTTTGTTAATACCTAAGTATGTTCCCTAAACATAGACTCAAGAAATTAGTATATTTGTTCTATCTTTTTATCACAAATTCAGAAATATTAAAAATTTGTAAAAATATCACATCAAAAATGTTTTTGTAGGATATATACACTGTTTACAATCCACTAGTGTGTAAACTGTGCTTTAGTCGGATGAAAAAATTAAAGGAATTTATGAAGGCCTGCCAAGAGGTAGAGCGAAGGATTAATACCTACTGTCAAGCGGCTGTGGACCATACCATTCCTGTTTCAGTCGACCTTAATGACCTGCTAAAATTTAAAGCCTATATAAATAATAATCCCATTAAGGAAGAATGTTCAAATTTTAATAGGGATGTGTTGATGGACCCCAAGGAAGAAGATAATGCCAACATTGAATGCGAAGAGATTCACATCAAGGATGAATTAGACAGTTGGTAAGTATTGAATGTTGTTTATGTTTAAGAAATGAGAAGCACAGTAAGTAAAGTATTAATATCGATAAATCATTTTATTACAAAAATAGATACCGCTGTGGAAATTTTTTTGAACCGGTAAAAGGTGAAGTAACATTTATACCCCCAGTGGTCGCAGCCGTTATAGTAAACCGGTTCCCCTGAAACTATCAATTTTCTGACAGTTTAGACGCTTGATCTAGCTACCTTCCATGTACTTTTCAAAGTCACTTTCTTGCGAATAGTTTTTTTGGCATCACGGTGTGAGATTTTCTTTTGTGGTCTTCTTATGTACAGACGCTTACTATAATGTTTTCTGTTCATAAACACTTACTTAGAAATTACTTAGAAAATGGCTAATTGAAATTTTGGCTGTTTAATTGGTTTAATTTACACTTTGACAGACTGTCTATCAAATATCTCCCGAAAATGTAAAATATCAGTGCACTATTTTTAATGCAAAAAAAACAATAGTAATAATTGTACAAAAATAAAATTATTGTTGGTAATATATTTGTGGTTAGTTGAATAAACCGAAACATTTACTTAACTTAACCATAAATAGCAATAAATTTTAAAGAAATTAAAATCTGCTGTCAAAGAAATAAATAAAATCAGAGAGAATAATTTGTTGTCTTTTATAGTGAAGAAATGGAAGAATCCGTTCCATTGGCGGTATATAACAATACCCGGAATAGCTGTTCCTTAAAGAGGAAGAGGGAGATTAGGCAATCCGTATCAACAGGTAAGCAGATTAGTAGCATGAAAAATAATATTTGAAATCTGAATTCAGTGAAGAACCAAAAATAACCGGAAATAGTTCATGGTACACATACATTATTGTAACAAATGGTCTTTATGTTTCTAATATACCTAGCAGATTTTAAAATAAAATTATATCCTATGATGGCAGAGAAAACCCCACTTTAATATTAGAATAGAAATGGGAATTGGAAAAGTCAAATGTTTATCAAACTGTTATCAGTTAAAGCTGCAATTATTAAAATATGTTTATAATTATTTACTCTAAACGAGAAACCTTCATCCCAACAAAAGTTCTCAGAAGAGTATTAACTTCTAAAGTTTGTTAGTATGAAGTAACTAGACATTACACTATTATATTTTTACCCATATTACTATTATATTTTTACCCAAGTGAATATTTGCCTCACTTTTTTTGTATTAATTCGTTTGTTGTGTAAGTAACAGTAGTTGTAGCATTTCCGTTCTGAACTAAATGCTGATAACATGTTCCGAATTTGTAGGGAGCCAGCATGGTCAGCATGTATTGTGTCAGCAAGACACAATACAAACTGACAGCAAGTATATTTTGGCACAACATAGACACAAAAACAACTCAAAGTTGAAGATGCACAAGTGTGAGAAATGTGAATACGTGACGAGGTATAAGTGTAATATGGTCAAACACATACTGACGCATCGTGATCCAAAAGCGGACAGAAAATTCAAATGTGATAAATGTTCATATGCAACACACATTAAGTCCTCCTTACGCAACCACAATCTTATACACAAGGACAAATCGGAGGTGGAGATGTACAAGTGCGAGAATTGTGAATTCGAGACCAGGCATAAGAGTAATCTGACCCATCATATGCTGAAGCATCGTGACCCTGGAGCGGAGAGAGAATTTAAATGTGATAGATGTCCATATGCAACACATATTAAGTCGTCCCTACGCAATCATAATCTAATTCACAAGGACAAATCAGATCTGAAGATGTACAAGTGTGAGAATTGTGAATATGAGACCAAGTATAAGTCTGCTATGAAGACACATTATCTGATACATAAGGACAAATCGGAGGTGGCGATGCACAAGTGTGTGAATTGTGAATACGAGACGAAGCATAAGAGCGGTATGACTCAACACATGGTGAAGCATCGTAACCTTAGAGAGGAGAGAGAATTTAAATGTGATAAATGTCCATATGCAACAGATATTAAGTCCTCCCTACGCAAGCATAATCTCACTCACAAGGACAAATCGGAAGTAGAGATGCAGAAGTGTGGGAATTGTGAATTCGAGACCATGTACAAGTCTGCTATGAAGACACACTATCTGATACACAAGGACAAATCGGAGGTGGCGATGCACAAGTGTGAGAAGTGTGAATTCGAGACCAGGTATAAGCAGAGTATGACTTGGCACATGGTGAAGCATCGTGACTCTAGAGCGGAGAGAGAATTTAAATGTGATAAATGTCCGTATACAACAGATGTTAAATCCTACCTACGCAAGCATAATCTCATTCACAAGGAAAAATCGGAGGTGGAGATGCATAAGTGTGAGAATTGTGAATACGAGACGAGGTATAAATCCGCCATGAAAACTCACTATCTGATGCACAAGGACAAATCGGAGGTGGCGTTGCTCAAGTGTGATAATTGTAAATATGAGACCAGGTATAAGTGTAATATGATCAAGCACATGCTGCATCATAAACCCAAGGTGTAGAGAAAATTTTAATGGTAAATGTCTATATAAAGCAGAAGTTAAACCATCTTACGCCATCAAATTCTCAAACAGAAGAGATATGATGAGATTACACTGAAGCATTAGTACAGTTTCAGTACACTTTTACTCTTTTGAACTTAACAAAATATAGCTGTTAATTTTTTCGACTATTTAAAAAGACATATCAACTAAATATTAAATATTATCATAATACACCATGTACTTAGGATGGCATCATCTCCTAAGTTAAATAGTCCTTGAAAAACCTTGAAGACCTTGAAAGAAGCAGGTAAAAATAGATTATTACCTCAGAATTATTTGAACCTCCATCAATTTTGATGAAAATTTCTGTTTAAATATCTATTATATTAAAATATATATTATATGGTAAAATATCTATTAACTTTTTTTAATTGTAAAAGAATCCGAAAAAATGCGATTGGTATTTAGCATAACCTTAATTTTGATTTCCATCCAAAAACCACTTTACAGGTAATTTCAAGGGCTACAAAATGTTCGCTCAATATTCGGAGCGGAAAACCTTCAACGACTGGACTATAAACTTATATATAATTATTATATTTTATATTATAATAATTATAAAATGGATTTTAAATCTCATTACGGTAATTACTAGTGTTAGTACATTACCAACACTGCAACCAACAGAAGATCTATCTGTAACAAGTCCTAGATTCAGTTTATGATCTAGGACGGCTCAAATTGATCTCTTAAATATTTATGCTCAATGCCTAAGACCAAGCATCCAGCATGGGAGAAGAAGATATATAATAGATAAGAGGCGATGTACAGCTCTGCCTCTTTCCACCCTTTTGACGTTTGTCTCCCGACAGGAGAGCACTTGGCTGCAGACATGCGCAATGAGATGGTTCTAGCAGGGTATTAGTTCTATTTTCTTTGTTAGTTAAGTGTTAAGACTCTAAAGTCCAGGAAAATGTTTATCTGTCCCGAGTGCAAACGTGAATTTGTCTATAAAAAAAACATCACCATTTACGGAAAATTCACGATATATAAAATCGTGATCAAAATTCATGATATATAAAAAGTAGTTCTTAAATTCAAAAATTAATAATATGCAGTTAAAGGTAGAAAAACTACAGTAAACCCCATTTACTTTGAGTGTCCTTGCTTAAAATTTATTTTCATCTTTCTCTATTTTTCCATTCTTCCTCGTCAATCGCTCTATCTTGCCTTGTCTTTATTATTCCATTTATCCATGTCAATGATGGTCTTCCTCTCTCTCTTCTATTTACTAGAACATACTTCATAGCTTTTTGTGGCCATCTATTTTCCTCCATCCTCATTACGTGTTCATACCACATAAGTTGTCCTGCTTCTATCCTGTCTATGTATATGTTCTTTTTACGCGCCTTCTAATTTCTTGATCCGGTATACGCTCTAGCCGGAACACTCTACTTGCTCACCTTATATAATCCATCTCTACTGTCTCCACTCTTCTCCTATTTCTGTCCGATAGCTGCCAGCACTCTGATCCGTATGTCAATACGGGGCCTACTATTGCTCTGTATATTGTCATTTTGGTGTTTATTTTAATGTGATTCGACCAAAGCAACGAGTTGAACATTTGTACACATTTCGGACCTTGTTGAACCCTATACCTTATATCACTATTGGATGTTCCCTCGCTTGATATCATGCTCCCTAAGTATTTAAACTCTTCACATTTCTTAATCTCTTTTAAGTCCTAATTACAGAGCAAGGTCTTCCTGCTCCTCTCCTATGCGTAGGTATTCTGTTCAGGGTTGCCAGAACTCTAAAACGAAACGTAGGTACTGAACGGCCGGTAAAAACGTACTGATTAGAAGGCCAACGTACTGAATGATCTATGGTATATGAGGATGTATATTTTCTCAGATGAAAACGACCTGAGATATCTGAGTATATATCTGTTTTGTTGTGAAGCAAAACTTTTGCTTCGCCATTACCGTTCTAAACGGTACTGCTCATCCGCATTTAATAAAAACATGACTTGTCCGCCATTGTCTACCATCTACCACAGAATGACAGAAACCAGAGTATACATAATGTGACCATAATATGATATTCCTAACCTGAGTTATTGCAGGACAAGGTATATAGCGCATAGACTGTTGTCCATAAAAATATCTGCTGTCGCGTCCCTAGATATGCTATCTCAGTTTATCTATGGTCCCGTCTGAGTCGTTATAGACCATAGACAATAAAATACTATAGAAGATAGAAACAAAATTCAGTTCTATTCTGTGACATGAAGTCGTTAATATAGTAATATAACATATAGCATATCGTATACTGATACGGTAACGTACTGGATTTATTGGGTGTTGGGTGACATACCGTCGTACTTTTTAGATATCAAACGTATGGAATTCAGTACGAATATATTGAATCTGGCAACCCTGATTCTGTTTTCTCTGTGTTCATATTCATACTTCATAATACATTTTTCATATTCTCTAAAAGTTTTCTTAGCATCTTCACAGTTTGCAATGATTACTTGAACGTCAGCAAAGAAGAGAGTTGTTAAGCAGTATCCTCAATAACAAATTCCCATTCCAGAAACTTTCTTCCTCCTTTTTTCCAAAGTTTCTTGAATGTATACCTTAAACAAGGTGGGTGATAGACAGCATCCCTGTTTAAGACCCTTCGTGACAATCGTGACCTTAAATTTAAATGCAAGACGAAGAAGACACCCCATTAATATTATATTTTAATGTTTTTAGAATTGATATCTGTTAAAATAAGGATATATAATTGCAAACTGCTTTTTTGAAGTATGGGTGTTGTTGAATAGTATAATATTTATGTGCACGTGGTTTAAATGATGTAGATATCTTGTACTATTTGTGCCTAAGCAAAAAGCTACATAATATATTGTATAAAATGGAAATGGGGGACAACAAACAAATTTGCAGGCTCTGTCTTGATATAGTACCGGCTGGGGACGCTGAGGCTATCAACGAAAAGAGAAAGGAAATACTGGAAGTGTTACTGATTAATGTTGTAGGTGTTTGAAATAATTAACCACATTTACGATGAAAGACTATTTATGTTTTTAGGACTTGCATATAAGTGACAATGCTGTTGCATGCAGCAGGTGCATGGAGGAGCTCCAGAGTGGTTTTGAGTTTAAGTCCACTTGCTTCAACGTGGACAACTGCATTTCTATGTTTGTGGATGATAACGTCCCGGTAGATATCAAGAAAGTTTTTCCAGGAAAGATAAGGAGCAAGGCAATGGAAAATGTAAACTTGGAGCATAGACAAATATGCCGGTTGTGCATGTCGATAATAGACGATGAGGCTCTCGAGTGTAACGTGGACTTGAAAGCAATAATAACAAATTGTTTGCCTGAAGTGGTAAGTACTCTGCTTATTTAAATATCTTCTATAAGTTTGTCAGTTACGTGTAATATACAAAATGATATTAGTATGGTTGGTGTTTCTAATAGATATGGCAGAGTTGTTTGCAAACATAACCTCAAACTACTGTTTTACTACCTTATTATTTTTATTTATCAATTCGAGTCACACATTAGTTGAATATATAGTAATTTGTCAGTGATGGAAGCCTTTTATTTACCAATTCTTTTTTTATACCAGACCCATTAACCCCCAGCCAGAATCTTAAACAAAAGTCAGTATTTTTATTATTGCCTAAGTACATTTCCTAAACATAGTCTTTGGGTCAAGAAATTAGTATATTTGTCCTATTTTTTATCCCAAATTCACGAGATATTGAAAATATGCAAAATGTCACATTAAAAATATTTTTGTAGGATATATACACAGTTTACGAGCCTTTAGTCTGTGAGCTGTGTTATAGTCGGATGAAAAAATTGAATGAATTTATGAAGACCTGCCAAGAGTTAGAGCGAAGGATTAATAATTATTGTCAAGTGACGGCAGACCATGCCATTCCCGTTTCAGTTAACCTTACTGACCTGCTCATGTTTAAAGACTATACAATTAGCAAGTCCATTAAGGACGAATGTGACAATTTCGATAGGAAAATACTGCAGGATCTCAAAAAAGAAGATGCTGTCAACATTGAATGCGAAGAGATTCACATAAAGGATGAATTAGGCAGTTGGTAAGTATTGAATGTTGTTTATGTTTAAGAAACGAGAAGCACAATTAGACTATTGTGGAAATTTTTTGAACCCCTAAAAGGTGAAGCAAGATTTAAGCCTTTTGGGGTTTCATTAGAAGGCTGGAGTAGATATAATTGTTTTTTTTATATGTAGTCGAAGAGAACATCACTTATTTGATTAATTCATAAAATAAAACTAATGCAAATGTAAGCTTGGAAATTATAATCATTATGGCTAAAGATTATTAGATAATGAGAAGTAGCCATTTTGAGTGTTTTTTTCTCGTAATTTTTGTGCTATGCCACCAAGAATTGACATTACCACTAGGTTAAGGAATGTCAAAGAGGCAAGGAACATATTTGTATGGAAGTCTTGAATTGATGAAATTGTCTAATTATATTAACATGACAAAAAATCACACCAACAATTTTATAAATATATAACTATCACATAATACAATTTTTTTATTGTTATTGTTTGTACTTTAATTAGAGGATTATTAGGACTTAACCAATTAAGAGTACGAAAAATTTTACCTTTTTCTCCAATTAACCTATTTTCCAATTCACTATTATAGACTTATATGCCATACTCGCTTGAATTATAAATGCTTTAAATTGTTGTAAGGTACTAGAAGGTATTTTAGTAGCATGAAAATAATAATAACAATAATAAAATATGCTTATCTACTTATATTCATAATAAAACTTAATTATTAACTTAAATACCTAAGATAATAACTGACAATGAAGAATCAAGGAGACAATAGCCAAAACATCGTCGAATTTTTTGATAACGCATTTTTAGAATAATCGCGTGATTTGTTTACCAACAACTTCAGAAATATGTCAAAAAATCTCAATAAATACTGTCACCATTCTTAAAAAGTTTATTTTATTTATAATAGCCAATAGTTTTTGTAATAATATTTACAATAGCGATATATTCTTAAAAACGGCAAGAATCCCATAAAAACACATTTGCTATGTGTTAAATTATTTTGATAATTCACCGCACTGCACTGGCGCTAACATTTTCTATCGCGAATTGCCAATTCAAAAGAAAATTCGTTAATATGAAGTTTGAACTAATTTTGAAATTTTGGCGGTTTAACTGGTTTTACACTTTGGTAGACAGATGATGTCAAATATCTCCCCACAGTGTAAAATGTCAGTGCACTGTTTTTAATGTAAAATAATATAGTAATAATTTTACAAAAATAAAATTGTTGTAGTATCTTTGAGGTTAGTTGAATAAACCGAAATATTTACTTTAGTTACCATAAGTTGCGATAAATTCTCAAGAAATTAAAGCCAGCTGTCGGAGAAATAAATAAAATCAGAACCAATAATATGTGTCTTTTATAGCGAAGAAATGGGCGAATCTGTTCCATCGGGGGCATGTAACAATTTCCGGAAGAGCTGTTCCTTAAAGAGGAAAAGGGAGAGCAGGAAATCCGCATCAAAAGGTAAGCAGATTACAGTAACATGAAAAATAATATTTGAAATCTGAATTCAGTGCAGAAAATAAAATTAACCGGAAAAAATGGGAATTGGAATTATTAGTAACATTAATAAAATATGTTAATAATTAATTATTCTAAACGAGAAACGTCCATCGCTATAATAATAAGGACATTAGACATTACACTATTATATTTTTAACCACAAAGTGAATATTTGCTTCACTTTTTTTTGTATTAAATCGATTGTGTAGTTCTAGCATTTCCTTTACTAATACTACTAAAAAATACTAATAACATGTTCCTTATATGCAGGGAGGCAGCACGGCTGTCAGGAAGCCACAATACAAACTGACAGGAAGTATGTTTCGGCACAGGATAGACACAAAGACAAATCGGAGGTGGTGATGCAAAAGTGTGAGAATTGTGAATACAGGACCAGGCATAAGAGCAGAGTGATGCAGCACATGGTGAAGCACCGTGACCCTAGAGCGGAGAGAGAATTTAAGTGTGATAAATGTCCATTTGCAACAGCCATTAAGTCCTCCCTGCGCAATCATAATCTCATTCACAAGGCCAAATCGGAGGTGGAGATGCACAAGTGTGAGAAATGTGAATACGAGTCCAGGTATAAGTGTGCTCTTAAGGCACACGTTCTGATACACAAGGACAACGCGGAGGTGCCGATGCACAAGTGTGAAAAGTGTGAATTCGAGACCAGGTATAAGAAGAGTATGATCGGGCACATGGTGAGGCATCGTGACCCTAGAGCGGAGAGAGAATTTAAATGTGACAAATGTACATATACAACACATATTAAGTCCGCCCTAGGCAAGCATAATCTGATGCACAAGGACAAATCGGAGGTGAAGATGCACAAGTGTGAGAGTTGTGATTACGAGACCAGGTATAAGTGTGCCATGAAGACACACTATTTGGTACACAAGGACAAATCGGAGGTGGAGATTCTCAAGTGTGATAATTGTGAATACGAGACCAGGTATAAGTGTAATATGATCAAGCACATGCTGAAGCATCATAATCCCAATGCAGAGAGAAAATTTTAATGGTAACCACCAACTTTATACTACCTGAATTAAATTGACTCTCATCAGGAGATTATAATAGTGATCGATTTTTATGTTGCCTATCGGCTGCTCAGATTTTTCCGGAGGTCGTGGATAAGTGGTTAGATGGTTAGTTAGAGACTCTTTAAGCACTTAGATACCCTTATATTATATCACCTCGGAAAAATCACAGCTTGATAATTTCTGACTTGATCTATTTCTACTTTAAATTTATATTTAGAAAAATAAATATTTGAACGCCAGGTCAGCAGTACTTAAGGAGTACTGCAGACCTCAGAAATTTTTAGACAATAATTGCCAGCTGTAACCTCTGTGAATCAGATTTTTACTTAGAGAAATTAAAGAAATATATTTTTTTAAAACAATATATTAACAAATAAGATTTTTACTTAGAGAAACAAAAGAAATAATTTTTTTTTAAATAATGTATTAACAAATACATTAATTTATCAGCGTATGGTTTACAATATTACTCAAAACTAATTTAAATTTGACAATTAAAAAGTCTGAGGGGCGTTAAAACGACTCTACTGTTTAAAAAGTAACCTGAAGGGCTCTAAGTTAAAACAATAAAAAATATAATTACTCTTGACAGCAAGTCAAGCCGAAAAATTTAACATTTACAAAGAAGTGAAGGTAAACTTGGTAAAATTGAAATTTGAAATGTACGTAAGACCTGGTAATTCCCGTGGGCAATAAAATATACAAGATAGGTATATCTTTCCTGGCTAGTTCGGGAGATCCCCTTGTGAAACGTGGACTTCCTAGGATCCTAGGATGCGGCTACGGCTCGGAGGTCCAGCTGAACTGGAACGTACCCTCTAAGGGCAATGTGTACCACAATGGGTGAAATGTACCAGCAATAGGAGGAGATATCTTCCAGTCTGGCGTTCAGGAATACAGGCAATGATGGTCTGCTCAGCTTAGTCAGCAGAGGAATTTATTCTCGGTCATCAAAGTATAGAAGAAAAAATTACCAGTATCAGTTTCTCTTTACAATCGATTTGGAAGAAAAAATATGTATAAATTTCCGCTTGAGCAAGATAGCAAGAGTAAAATTTATTATAGAATGAAGTTAACAACAATAATTAAATTAATAGTTAAAAAAATGGGCTTAGATAATATTAAAGATTAAATACAAGTAAATAGAAAAATATTCGGCCAAATGGCGAATAATTACTTCATTATTTAAGTATTTAGGTTGATTGAGAAATTATTTATTTAATAAAATATCCCAACTAGAGATGAAAGTGAAATATCGAAAGATATATTTATATATGCAATATATAGATAATAGGTATTATAATATTAAAAATATTGAAAGTAATTTTGATTTTACATTTTCAAAAAATGAAGATATACTTTTGTAAAGTTACAGTAAAAAATTAATAAAGAAAGGAAAATGCAAATTAAGACTATACGATATAACGTATAGAAAAGTAAGGTAATGCCGCTCTTTTATTCGGTATTATAGTAGCTTTGTTTCAGAATTACAAGGTAGTATCTGACCGAACGACTAGGTATCCAATTCAATATTAAATTGAACAATTATTCAATCTAATAAAATGTAAAAATATACCAAAAATAGAAATATATATATATAGTCGCGGTCTGTATATCCACATATATATATATAATAATAAAAAAATAAGAAAGACTGTACCTTGTAATTCTGAAACACTACACCAATCACACCGAAATTTAACAACTACATTATCAACTGTATGATTGAGCAAATAATCGGTCAAAAAGAGGAAGAATTTGCGTCGCATGCGTTACTTATGACTTTTTTATACTATTCGGCTTGCAGCGTACCCCACGTGGTTTTCAGCGGGACGGGAGGGCAACGGTTGATGTGTAGGTAGCTCGCGCAACGGTTGATGTATCTATGAATTCGCGCGGCTTATTTTAAATTTTTGAAATATAACAGAACGGAATTTATTTACATTACAACTTTTTCGACTATTTGAGTCATGTGTCAATTAAATAATTTTTTTTAGTTGTTTTTGTTTTATTTGCACTAATCATAATAATAATAATTTTGATTCGGAGGCAGCTCTATTATGTGTAAAATTTTATTCTAAAACTTTATTTGCCCTCCGAAATTTTTCTGACGCATAGTGAAATTCTATTTCTAATAATAATACGAAGCCATTAAATTGGCAACATGGATTAAATTGGCAACATGTTGATGGGAAAAATGTCTCAGCAGATGTTACTTCTAGAGGCACCTACCCGGAGAAATTTATATAAATCTATTGACTCAGTGAATCCTAATTCACTTTGATTGAGAGGCAAGTAATATAGGGTAACGCAGAGTTAATTACCTTCGAGGAAGGGCCTCATAAAATTTCGTATCAGGCGGGCCCGGGGTCCAAATGGATCCCATGATGAAATATCAAAAATCTCTAAGGGGTGTTCGAAGTATCGTTTTTATTTATTATCATTAAAAATACAATTTCTTGTTTCTGTTATGCTTATAGTGTCCAAACTACAAAATTAAAGGTTAAGAAACTACTCCGTTAAAAAACGTCTTATTTTTAAAAAAATGCCAAATTTGGTGATAAAAATTTGCCATTGGCCATTGATTGATTTTTCTCTGTGTTTTATATTTTTTACAACACTCTGTGTGTATATTGTGTTATATATACTTCTCTGTATTGTATATTATCTTGTATACAAAGTCACCAGTTTGCCTACGTCTACATAAATCCAAAAATTTTAATATAGTATAAAAGCGGGCCAGGGTCTAGATAGAGCTTAGATCGAAAAAAATAATATATAATTGAAACTGAAATGAATACGTGTGAAATAATATAATAGGCAAATGAAAAAAAAACCACAATATAGATAGCCGCTCAATATACAGAATCTTAAGGTAGAATTAATATGAGAGTGCAAAATTAATAATCACTAGCAACCATTCACATAGAATAAATAGTATTGTAGAATTAATGTCAGCACAGATTTATAGGTTAACTTGTTTATTTTGAAAGTAAAATGTAATTCCAGTTTGTCTTATAATATCAAGAAGCCATGGATATAATTTAATGAAATTAAATGTACCTACATATTTAAATATAATTAGCACCCAAGATTAATTGATACTCATATTGATAAACACCACAGACTAAAAGAGTTTCCAGCTAACCTTAAAATTATGTAAAAAGCAAAACAAAGAAGCGTTCAGAGTTTAGATATTATTCCAGGGCACAAGGCCTTACTATTGTGTTAATCTATCCTGAACAAAGAACGGAAAACCACGGTGTATGAAAACTTTTTAGTTTTACGTTAATTCTTACACTAATTCTACGTTGTTCTATTTGAATGAAACTTCAGAGGTCAATTCCAGCTCTGCGCCTGATTCAGAACATGTGCTATTTCATTTCAATGCCCAAGATCCTGCATGGGAAGAAGAAGAAAATATGTCAATATATATTTTAATTTTTTCACATTTGACAATTGATTAACATAAGAATATATTATTGGAAACCCCTTTTTTTGGTTTTTGGGGTATGGGTCCTGTTGAATAATATAATATTTATGTGCACGTGGTTTACATAACGTTTACGTGTTGTAGATATCTTGTACCATTTGTGCTTAAGCAAGAATCCCCATAATATTTTATATGAAATGGAAACGGGGGAGAACAAACAAATTTGCAGACTTTGTCTTGATATAGTACCGCCTGGGGACGCTGATGATATCGGCGAAAAGAAAAAGGAAAAACTGGAAGTTTTACTGATTAATGTTGTACGTGTTTGAAATAATGAACCAATTTTACAATGAACGACTTGCTGTTTTTAGGACCTGCATATAATTGACAATGCTGTTGCATGCAGCAGGTGTATAGAAGAGCTCCAGAGTGGTTTTGAGTTTAAGTCCACTTGTTTTCACGTGGACAACTGCATTTCCGCGTTTGTGGATGATAACGGCCCGGTAGATATCAAGAAAGTTTTTCACGGAGAGATGCAAGGCAAGGCAATGGCAAATGTAAACTTGAATCATAGACAAATATGCCGTTTGTGCATGTCGATAATAGAAGATGAGGCTCTCGAATGCAACACGGCATTGAAAGATATAATAACAAATTGTTTGCCTGAAGTGGTAAGTACTGTTTATTTAAATATCTTCTGTAAGATTGTCAAAAATGTATTCTATACAAGAGAATATTAATATGGCTAGTGTTTCTTATAGATATGGCAGATTTATTTGAGAACCTAACCTAACTACTGTTTTACTGCCTTGTTTTTTTATATAGTAATTTGTCAGTGATGGGAGCATTTTATTTACCAATTAACTTTTTATACCAGACCTATTAACCCCTGCTCAGAATCTTTAACAAGAGTCTATTTTTATTAATGCTTCAGTGTATTCCTAAACAATTTTTTTAATTAAAATAATTGGTATATTTGCCGTATTTTTTTCCCCAAATTCAAGAAATATTGGAAAATTTGAAAATGTTTTTGTAGGATATATACAGAGTTAACGAACCTCTAGTCTGTGAGCTGTGTTTTAGTCAGCTGAAAAAATTAAATGGATTTATGAAAACCTGCCAAGACGTAGAGTGCAGGATTAGTAACTATTGTCAAGCGGCGGCGAACCATACCGTTCCCGTTTCAGTTAACCTTAGTGACCTGCTTAAATTTAAAGACTATACAGTTAGCAAGCCCATTAAGGAGGAATGTACACATTTTGATAGGAATTTACTGAAGGACCTCAAGAAAGAAGATACTGTCAACATTAAGTGTGAGGAGATTCACATCAAGGATGAATTAGACATAGGGTAAGTGTTGGAACGTTGTATTTCTTTCGTAAATGAGAAGCACAATAGTATGTAATGTTTAATGGTTATTGTTAAGTAATAGTTTAATGTTGATGTTCTTTTGGCCACCAGAAATGAAAATCGCTGTCTAAATTTCTGAGATTATAGGCAAATACAATATTATTATAGATACATTGTACGGATCACCAAATGGGGATTTTACTATGGTTTTAGACATACAAGTTTTTGAACTAATCAAAGTTTTAAATAAGAGAGTAATAATTACTGGCGACTTCAATATACCCTTTAAGATACCATCAATTTTCTGATTTGATCAAGTCCTTCAGTTTTATTTGTCTAGTCAGTGAACTAAGAATACATGAAAACTCCTTAAAGTGCTTAGATAATTTCCTTATAAACTTTGATTACTCTCATAATATGTCCTATGTATTGTAGACGGTAACTTGTCTGACCATAATCCCATTTTTTAGAAATAGATAAAAAAACCCGCAAGAACCAAATCAAATAAGGTACTGTATGTCTGTATCTAAGGTATGTCTGAACATTGTGTATAATAATTTAAATATTGGATTTTAAAATTGGATTGGAATTACGTTTTCAACAAAAAAACTATACTGAAATAACATTTCTAACTTGTGTCTACATTTTGTTGAACAAATTGATGTGGTTTCTCCAATCCATATAAAAAATTTATATCCTAAAAAGTGGTAGATAGAATGGTATAATAATAGTTACAAGAAATCCGTGAAAATCTAAATTTTCTTCTTTTTTTTATACTTAAAGAACTATTGAAAAAAACAATAAACACATTTTAGAAGCATATGCGATAGAATGAAAGAATACAGATGGTAGTAGACTTTGGCCTATTGCACCCTGGAGAGAAATTCCAACATGATTTGAATTATTTTAACAGATAACAGCACTTTACTAGGTAATTTTTAAAATGAAAGACTTTTTAATTTCAAATAAGTACCTAATTTTAGAGCCGTATTTCTGGATGTTAGTACAAATAATACATTTTATTTTAGTACTAAACTTTTTAGTACAAATTGAAATATTTCACATTATCTTTATTGATTCGTCAGGCAATAGTAATAACATGGGTTATAATTATTGCGTAAAGTTCATATTTCTATACATAATTTTTTCAAGTTTTGACGTTAATTTCTAACCAATGTTTATTTACCTGAATAGTTTTTAAGTTGTTTATGAATCCCGAATAGCTACGAGTTGTTTTGTCTAAGCAGATTTTACAGAAAATCTGTTCATCTGAACTTTGAATTTTGAAATTTTGAGTGTCTGGTTTTATATTTCGGTACAATATTTTTAATATACAAACAACATGCCTGCCGTGTACCTAATTTGTATTTATATCTAATTAAAGTTATCTTAACTAAGTCGTCGTGTATAAATCATGTAAAACATTTATGCACGCTGACTTACAAGGAATCTCAAGTAGAATAAACTGAAATGTCTACATTGACAAGTCCCAATAAAACTCAAATCATTAAAAGTGCTGACGAAGAAATTATTGAAATCATAGGGAATAAAATATTTTCTTTTATAGTGAAGAAATGGATGATTCTGCTCCAACGGTGACAGCTAACAACTCGGGGAAGAGCGGTTCCTTAGAGATGAAAGGGGATATCATGCAATCCGTATCAAAAGGTGAGCATATTAGTAACATGAAAAATAATATCTGAAATCTGAATTCAGTGAAGAAAATAAGACTTTCCTACCTTTGCAGGGAGGAAGGACAAATCGGAGGTGGTAATGGTCAAGTGTGAGCATTGTGAATATGAGACGAGGTATAAAAGTGTTCTGATCCAGCACATGATGAAGCATCGTGTTCCTAGAGGGGAGAAAAAATTTAAATGTGATAAATGTCGATATGAAACGGATTTTAAGTCTGACCTTCGCAGGCATTATCTCGTACACAAGGAGAAATCAGAGGTGGTGATGCACAAATGTGAGATATGTGAATACGAGACGAGGTTTAGAGGTGCTATAATGCAGCACATGATGAGGCATCGTGATCCCAGTGCGGAGAAAAAATTTAAATGTGATAAATGTCAATATGAGACGGATTTTAAGTCGGACCTTCGCAAGCATAATCTGACACACAAGGATAAATCGGAGGTGGAGATGCACAAGTGTGAGAATTGCGAATACGAGACGAGGTATAAAAGTGCTATGATCCAGCACATGGTGAAGCATCGCGATCCCAGGGCGGAGAGAAAATTTAAGTGTGATAAGTGTCAATATGAAACGGATTTTAAGTCGTCCCTTCGCAATCACAATCTGACACACAAGGACAAATCGGAGGTGGTGATATACAAGTGTGTGAATTGTGATTTCGAGACCAGGTATAAGAGTAGCATAAACCAGCACATGGTGAAGCATCGTGATCCCAGAGTGGGGAGAAAATTTAAATGTGATAAATGTCAATATGAAACGGATTTTAAGTCGGACCTTCGCAAGCATAATCTGACACACAAGGATAAATCAGAGGTGGAGATATACAAGTGTGAGAATTGTGATTTCGAGAGCAGGTATAAGAGTAGCATACATCAGCACATGTTGCAACATCGCGATGCCAGGACGAAGAGAAAGTTTAAGTGTGATAAGTGTCAATATGAAACGGATTTTAAGTCGTCCCTTCGCAAGCATAATCTAACGCACAAGGATAAATCGGAACTGGAGATGCACAAGTGTGAGAATTGTGAATACGAGACGAGGTATAAAAGTGCTTTGATCCAGCACATGGTGAAACATCGCGATCCCAGAGCGGATAGAAAATTTAGATGTGATAAATGTCTATATGAAACGGATTTTAAGTGGGACCTTCGCAAGCATAATCTGAAACACAAGGATAAATCGGAGGTGGAGATGCACAAGTGTGTGAATTGTGAATACGAGACGCGGTATAAAAGTGCTATGATCCAGCACATGGTGAAGCATCGCGATCCCAGGGCGAAGAGAAAATTTAATTGTGATAAGTGTCAATATGAAACGGATTTAATGTCGTACCTTCGCAAGCATAATCTGACCCACAAGGACAAATCGGAGGTGGAGATGCACAAGTGTGAGAACTGTGAATACGAGACGAGGTATAAAGGTGCTATGATCCAGCACATGGTGAAACATCGCGATCCCAGGGCGAAGAGAAAATTTAAGTGTGAAAAGTGTCAATATGAAACGTTTTTAATGTCGTACCTTCGCAAGCACAATCTGACACACACGGACAAATCGGAGGTGGAGATGCACAAATGTGAGAATTGTGAATACGAGACGAGGTATAAAGGTAATATGATCCAGCACATGTTGAAGCATCGCGATCCCAGTGCGAGGAGAAAATTTAAGTGTGATAAGTGTCAATATGAAACGTATTTAAAGTCGTACCTTCGCACGCATAATCTGACACACAAGGACAAATCGGAGGTGGAGATGCACAAGTGTGAGAATTGTGAATTTGAGAGCAAGTATAAGAGTAGTATGATCCGGCACATACGGAAACATAGTGATCCCAAAGTGGAGTAAACATTTTAATGGTAAATATCCAGATAAAGCAAACCTCACGTACTAATATATTAAAATACTTTCCTATTAGTACTATTAGCGGGACCTACGGCAAATTACAGAATAATATTGATTGTAAAATCAATGATTTAAAATCTGTAGAAATATACATAGGCATTAATTAGCATTGATCACCAATTTGCTGACCTTGGTTGGCTCACCAACTGACTTTTTAATTCCTGTTGAGTTGTGTATATTAAATGAAAAAAGAAAATAAAAATTTAAGAAAATATGGTTCTCATTACTTGCATACTTTACATAAAATAGTTCTCATTGCTTATATAAAATAACAAAACAACACAAACATACCTAAATAAGGATATTCAAAAGTAGCAAAATGTTTCCATAATCATAATATATTGATAATTATATTAATTGATTTTATAAATATTAGTACAAATATTTGTAATCAGCAATGTGTATTTACTTGGGTTTTTATATATAGGTATATTTTCATTTTAAAACTTTTACACTTATAATTTTTTTATTTAGTAATCTTGACCTGCTCCCAAAGCATATTGCTGTGCTGCTCGTTTTTTAAAGTAATCGTGGGCGATATACCTTCAAGAGTCAGTCTTTGTTGGGATGAAATTGGGCGTTCGCGGTGTCGAGAAATGTAAGTTCGATATTATCAAGTCATAAAGTTCGTGGAGCAGAAGCATTTAATTATGAACTAGTATCGAATGTTAATTTACCTTGCCCATCGCTACTTTTTAAACTCATCCTTCGTGTTATGTTGATTATCAAACAATATACTTTATTCTCATGTTTTTTGTTCACTGATGTACCTTCTTGTTTGTTTATTCATGTTTCCATTTGGCCGTATTTGACAAATGTACAGCACAGGATCAGTTGCTATAAGACCAACAGAATGAAAATACAAAGCCGTTCCAGTTAGTAATCAAATACACTAAAACTTGAAATTGCCTCTAGGTAAGTTACATCTATCGAGTATCAAACCCAGAATTTTGTTTAAAATAGCGTACAAATGACGTAGAAGCGCTCAAATTCATCACTTAGCTGTCATTGGCTGATTTACGAGTAACCTAGATACGTCATCATTGACTTGTTATGTCGAAATCATAAAACATGCAGATACCCAAATGATAGTAATCTCATAGTAGCAAAGTGCTCATAAATATGCAATTTATTTCACGTTACAGAAAGTACATACCACTTTGATATATCAGTTTTAATAGTCATAGTTACCTATATGTATGTGTGTATCAGCGTTGACACCACGATCAATTGTAAAAGAACTTGAGAATTATTAATTTCTCTTTGTACACTTTAATACTATAAACTATTTATACACTATTTATAGGTCATTTATATTAAGATCGCAGTGCTACGGTGACGACAAATGAACTAGTCTTCGAGGCATTGGTATATAACCTCACTTATTACCTGTAAAATTTTAAGTGACAGCACATATTAAATGACTGAGAATTATGATACTCTATGTACTACACCCTAGTTTCTTAATTTATTAGCAGGTGGTGCAACACTTATCTTGAATTGCCAATAATAAACAAGAAAAAACAACCACAAATAACTGAAATGAATTGTATTTAAGGGAGCTTGAAATATAGACGCAGCACATTTGAAACCCATGGCACGGCATCATAGAACTCATAAGTTCTTTTAGTTTTAAGACCTTTTCATTTCTTCCTCTTTTCCGTCATAAACAGATTTTCATAAACCTGACGCTGGTGCGCCGCATATGAGGCAAGCGGTCAAAACAAGAGATCTCATGTAAAAATATGAGGCTTGGCAACGCCGGTGTGTATGTGTGTATAATTGCTATGCTATACAGAGCACAACATCCTGTTCTCTGACAGCATCTCTATGTGACAGTGAAGAAAGAGGTTCTAGTACTATTCTGTTTGTGTTTGTACAATAGTTCAAATGGACGCATATCTATATTATTTATGAACCCGGATTATTTTTCCGTTTGCCATCGGAAGCACTGTAATGTCTTCTATAAGTAGCCACAAGTTCATGGTTCATGGCCACAAGAAACGTGTTTTTCAAATTTGCAAAATTAAAAAAAGGTGTAACTCACATGATGAATGGCCAAAACTATGCTCTAAATGATGTTCAATGTCTCATTTACTCCTAGCTTAATAAAAAAACGACATCATACACGTCTGATTTTACTCCGCTATACGTAGGCAGGTACCGTGTTACGAAGTAACTGGAAATTTCGCAACTCACCTGACATACCATGGTCTCCGTATCATGATCTTTATGCTTCTTCTCTTCTCTCTCCATATCTCTGGTTTTACCATTACCAGAGACTTATTCACATAATAAATCATTGCCTTTACCTAACCTTAAAAGTGTTATATGTTCCTGTCCGCATAATAATCAATAATAATACTTATTATATATGGAATTGAAATGGGAGATCCAAAACAAATCTGCAGGCTATGCCTTGATATCATACCGAATAGAGACTGTGAGGCTATCAAGGAGACTGAAAAAGAAATACTCGAAATTTTACTGATTAATATTGTATGTGTTTATAATAATTGTCGGCGTTCATACTTAACGACATAACTTTTCTAGGACTTGCATATAAGTGACAGTGCCGTTGCATGTAACACGTGTCTGTTAGAGCTTCATGATTGTCATAATTTTAAGACCAATTGTCTTTACACAGACAACTACGTCTCTTCCTTTGTGAAAGCTAACATCAGGGTAGATATGAAGAAAGTATTCAAAAGTCAGATTGAAAATGGGGCAAAAATTAATCTGGAAAATGTTCACATATGCCGGTTATGCATGTCGCTCATAGAAGAGAATAAGGCTGTCGATTACAGCAATGACCTGGAAGATGTGATAGGAAATTGTTTACCAGAAGTGGTAAGTGTTCTTTTCAATTGAACTTTTACATGAAAGTTATTGAACTTTCCATATTCCATAGAACTATGTCAATTTTGCATAATGCTAGTTTCTTGAGATTTCAAGATAACCTAAAATTTATCTTAATACATTACCTTTCCAGGACTTAAGCACAGTTGATGAACCATTATTCTGCCAACTGTGTCTTAGTAGAATGAAGAGGCTATACAAATTCATGAAAACATGCCACGAAGTAGAGCAAAAAATACAGAATTATTATCAAGACGCTGCAGGTCACAGCATTTCCAATAAAGTTTTTCTTCACGACCTGCTCCATTTTGAAAACTACCGTACAGCTAGCAAAGCAATTAAAGAGGAATATTCAGATCTGGATGTGGAAGCTAAGCGCCCTACGAATGAAGATACTATCACCAATGAATGCGAAGGGATTCATATAAAGGATGAATTAGACGATGAGTAAGTATTGGGATATTGTGTATCGGCTAGAAAAATCTAATTGCGTTGACAGATAAAATGTATGATAATTTTTCATAACAATTATCTCTTTAATAAACTGCTTGACAACCATCACCGTCTTTAAAACCTTAATTTCGCGCTGTTTGTATATTTAAAATTGTATAGTGAGGTTCTTTTTCGATTTAATGCAAATTTTGACCCTTTTTGAAAAGTCAACCTCATGTAACGCTTATATCTTAAATAATATAACTTTTACACAAATAATGTATATACTTATCTTTTAAGTATCTATGTATATAATTGTTTATCGTTTGAGAGAGTGACCCGTATAATATCTCTAAAAATAACGATGTACCACCAGTTTATAAATAATTTTCACGTGCTCCATGAAAAACGTATTTCACGTAATATATGTTAAATCGATGTACGTGACTCGTACATCTCATTAAAGGTTAATACAAACCCTAAAAGATAATTTCATAATCTCTAAATTATCTCCTACAAATACAGAGATTCGATTGATTTCCCGAATTGTCATATTTGTTTTTAGAGTGGACGCATTAGGAGATTGTAACAGCTCCTGGGATGGATCTTCAACAAGGAAGAGGCAGACCAGACCATCTGCATCAAACAGTAAGTTGCAATCTTAATTGTATGTAATTATGACATATAATAACATGTATATTTTTTTCCTGACTGTTTACTACATATTGCAGCCTCTAATTGAATTTCCTCCCCCGTAGTTGCCGTTATGGAAATAGTGGTGTCATCGGCAAACATAGAAACACGTCCATTTTTTTTTAATGTAATCCGGGTGGTCATTTATAAATAACTTGAATAGTACGGGCCCTAAGACTGTGCCCTGAGGAACTCCAAGTTTAACTTTATTTCGTAAAATCTAATCTTTAGTAGAATTATCATTGGTAATCATGTTCTTAGTTTGTCCTTAACCTGAAATCGTCTTTGCGATTTCCATTTTTTTAAGCACAGATTCTTCAACATAGGATTGACAATCCTGTTGCTTTTCCTCTCTCCGTGACGTTTTAAATTTTCCTTATTGCCTTCGATTGCAAAGTATTTTTGTGTCTTTTTTAAAATTGTATTTTTGCGTCTTTTTATTTGTAACATTTCATTTTTCGTAGTTTGGTTTTCAAGTATTTTAAAATTTTAATGTTTTGCTTATTTACTAAAGATTTACTAAAGTTCTTTATATTGTGTTTCTCTGACTAGCTGACACGGGAAGCGTCAGCAAACAGGTCTGCCGTTTGTGTCTTGAAGTAGTACCAGATGGTGATAGTGAGGCTATCGAAGGGCCAAAAAAGGGAATATTGAAGGTTTTACTGATTAATATCGTAAGTGTTTCTACTACCTCAACTACGCCCTCTCGACTTCTGAGCGCCTGTTTCTGTGTTTAGGACTTTGATATATGTAACGAAGCTGTTGCATGCAAGACGTGTCTGGCAAAGGTCCAAGATTGCTTCGATTTTAAGTCAAATTGTTTGTACGTCGACGACTACAACGATACTTTCCTGGGCAAGGTGGGTCAAGAAGGGGCGACGTCCAATGAAGACATGAGTGTAGAAAACGTACAAACATGCCAGCTGTGTATGTCGTCCATAGAAGACGAGGCTCTCAATTGCACAACTGAATCGAAAGATGCAGTTCAATTCAACATTATGCTTAGAAAGTGTTTGCCGGAAGTGGTAAGTGACTTACCTCTATTTAATTTTATTTATCTATTTCTTTTATTGGGGTATTAATATATAAATACAATAATTTATACGTATTTTTTATTCGGCTCTCTAGAGTTAGAGTGAGAATGAGAATGTTTATTGTATATTCACAGATTTTACAAATTATTATAAATTAAATTAAACTACATCTACTAATCTCGCTGTTTATAGTAATTGCAGTATCAGATCATTCGAAAATAGCGTTCAAGTCGACTTCTCTAAAGCCTTTTATATATCTAACTATGGCATATTTATTGAACAATGGGAATGTTTTCCATTGGATTGATAGTTATTTATAAGAAAGTCTGCACTTTATTAAGTATGGCGATCATATTTCCTCTGCTATCAATGTTAGCTGTGGAGTTCCTCAGGGTTCTCATATAGGTCCAATTCTTCTTAATTTATTTGTACATGACTTAGGATGGCGAACTTTTGAGTTGGTTAATGGGTACCTTAATGACGTTGAAAATCAAATATCTTTATGCGTGTTCTAGACCCAACACTTCTTCATATGGTCATCTAGATCTCCCGGTGAATCGGACTTTCTTAACTCTGTTCCGCAATACTTGAACTATCTTGAATGGTCCCGGAACTTCGGTAAGAGTTTGCTTTCGTTATTAGCTGGAAAGCTCGTAACTTTGTGAATACTAAGTCCCCAACTTGAAAGATTTTTAGTCCGATTTTCTTCCAGTCTTCTGGCCGTGTCTTTCCTAATTTTTGTCACATCTATGATCTTATCTTCTTCCCTTATTGTCTGCTTGTCACTATATGTTTGTAAGTATATACCGAGCGAGAATTTGTTTTCTTACATGTTTGGCTACTTATCAGGTACTGCTTTATGTTCGATTTTAAAAGAAAAATCTTTTAAAAAATACATTCAAGATTCATAAAAACAGTATATACTTAAACAAATTTGGTTTAGATTGATCTCTTGTTGTTCTGACAACTGACCTCTTAATGTTTTGCAACAATTCAGGAGTGTTTTCTCTATTTTTGAAAACAAGATTTTCATCAATACGATAATAAGGCCGTCACTATCTAAATTGTTTTCTTCGATTACATAAAGTGTGTAATTTTTAATTAAACTTTGTCTATTTGCGTAATGGCTTCTTTTTTTAAACAATTATTTTCAATATGCCCAATATTTCCATTTGTTTCATTCAATATTTTTTAAAGAGTAATATTTAATATTTGCGTATATAACCGCAAGTTATGTTAGCATCATTAGTTGCCCCAGTAACTAAAGACACCGCCGCCAGAAAAGTTTAGTTTCATTTAAATAATTTTTGCAATATGCTTAAAATAAAATCTTTTCATTAATGTTTATGGTAACTCGATCAAATTCCGAGGTAACAGTAGATATATTTGACACTGGTTGCCCGTTATATAATTGAAATAATAAACGATTTTTTTTACTCAGTTTCTCTTTTTTTACTTTTTCGTGGCTTTTTACGTCGATGATGTCCCTCGCTGGCAGTACCACTGCTGCTGCTGGAACTCGACGAAGAAGATGAGACTTGGGAGTGTTTCTCTGTTTTTTTCCTATATTTAGGCATTTTTCTTTTACACAGTACACCACTTTACGAGGTTGAACCACTTCTGGCTGACTACATCAGAAGTGGGACCGGGTACACAAACACACTGTATACGATTCACAATTGTATATTAATACCAAAATACTTGAACAATAATTACAGTGATGTGCGTTCCACGGTTGCTTGACAAAGACTAAATACATAATCATACTATAAATAATCCTTAGTGTACGGTTTTTGTGTATTACATCAATCTCTATTAGATAACCCCAGCTGACTCGGTGATGTCGGGTGACGCTGCTGTCCGCACTACGACCAAATTCTTAGGGAACTTAGCGAACAAATTGATTTATTTCTTGTAAATAAAATATGTACTGGATACATTCAATCGTCTCAGCTTTTAAATCTAGTTTCTTAATGTTATTGAAAGAAGAATGGACACACGGATATATTTCATATTCCATTCTCTCATGAACTAACTTTATTGTTGGCAATTTCTTAATATTTATAAACTCTCTTAAGATGTCCGCCATACTCATTGCTATACATTTGCAAATCTTGGTCAACTCCTAACTTCCCTAATCCGGACTTTAAGTTATGTATTGTCTGAAGACGTGTAGTGTGGTTGCCTTTAAATAACCCCAAAGAAAATAATCAGGTGCTGTTAAATCCGGGGATCTTGAGGGCCATGGAATGCCACCAGGCGATGTGGGAACATTTTCCGTAAAACAGTTACTTTTCCTGGTGGTATGAACGGTGGCGCCATGTTGTCGAAACCATACAATATTTTTCCACCATCCTTGGAGTTCTAAATTCACATATGTCTCCAACATCATGACATATCGGCCAGAATTGACGGTAACGGTGTGGTTGTTTTTGTAGTGCCATAACGGCCACTCGTGCTCTCAATATCTTATTTGTTATTCAATATCAATATTTCTTATTTAATATTCTTTAAAGTAAACGAATGCCGACGAAGACATTCATTAGGTCAAGGCCGACTTAATGCAACTATTTTGTGTATGTATACACACTGACCTAGGCGACGTTATACAATGCGGTAACTAGGTCACCCACATACATTCTGTAACATACGGTAATCAATCAACGATCAGTTATCATCAGTTGTCCATCGACTATATATTGTTAACCATTACTCATGCGTTAATATCAAATAAACGTTGTTGATTGTTCCTTGTGAGTTTTCGTTAAAATGCAGTCCATCTAACTACTCTTGACCCGGTAGACTACAGTACCTGCCGACCCCGCAAGGTCAGCATTACATTTTCCTTAAAGAGGCGTGGTCTGATTATGCCAAAAACGGTCACTCCACACCAAATAGACACTTTTTAATCGTGCACAGGTCTTTCATGAATCTCCGTTGGATTATTATGTGCCCAATAATGAAAATTCTGTTTGTTAACATATCCAGTTTCATCTGATTTGGTGAGCCCATTGGGATATTTATTTAACATTTCTAACATTTGTCTGCAGAACTGTAAACGAGCTTTTTAATCAATGTCTTTGAACTTATGAACGATCTGTATTTTAAATGGGTGATAATGCGAGTCTTCATGCAAAATGCGTCATTAACTTCGATCCGAAAAATTCAACGTAATCGCTTGCCTGGCGGCAGAACGCACTGGCCTACGCTGAACTGATTGCCTGGCCCTTTCAATATTTTCTGAAGTACGAACTGTACCAGCAAGAAATTTTGATGCGACGCTGGCTTTTTCTTCAAAACATCTTATCCAGCTCAAAATCGAGTTCCTTGTTGCAATACGTTCGCGGTGTGGAACATTAAATACATTGCTCTGTTATGTATCTTATATTATATAAATTATATTAACTTACGTTGATTGTGAATTTATTATCATGTTTGCAGATGACAAACTTTACTGACATGCAGCCATAGTGATTTGGAAAGTGCAGTAACAAAAATTAAATCCATATTAACAAATACTAATAAACTCAATTTGAATATACCTAGAACAAAGGCCAAATTTAAGTATACCAAAATAAATACCAATAATATAAATATCCTGATTGAGAAATTGAAAATTGAAGCCTACCCCGCACAAGTTGGTCCTACAAAGAAAGCCTATGCCTGATGTAGTGTATTAATTATTAAAAAAACGTTCTGTTAAAAAAATTTGCACAATAATTTAAAAATCTTAAACAACAGCCGTTTTCAGATGAGCAGGGACAATATATTGTAGTGGCTCTAAGATATTTTAATTTTAGTTTTAATACCTTCTTTCCCTGATCTATCATTATTTTTCAAAGTGGAAATCTGTTAAATTAATCGATTTAGTTATTCCCTAAAGTATTCCCAAAATATTCCGAAAATAGTTAAAGTGCCATCTGTGCTATTTGCAATAGTTTCGACCATAATAGGTTATCAACAAATCAAATCCACTCATGCTCCAATTCAGATGAAATCATACGGAAGTCTTTCAGTCTGGAAACCTTTTAACCTTGATAACCTGATGCATTTTGGGATTTCACTTGATATTATCAGCTTAATGACTAGTTATCTCAATGATAGGTATCAAAAACGTTTTAGAAAAATGAATAAGAGAGACTGAAACTTGCACAAAACGTGGAAACCTTTCAAAATCTAGCCTCGCACTGGTTTATATAATATTATATAATTGCAAAATGGAATTATTATGGTTTTTGATATTTACGCTTATTTCCTATTCCGTTTTTCTAGACCCTCAACAACGCCAATGAATCCCTGATATGCAAACTATGTGTAAGCAACATGAACATATATGATGAGCTCATGGAAATCTGCCATCAAGCAGAGCAGAGGATAAAAAGTTATCGGGATGTTGCAGTGGGTCTAGGCGTAGACGTCGTCCTCAAGGACTTGCTCGAATATGAAAGCCGTCATACGTTTAGCGAACCGATCTTTAATGCAATAAAGGAGGAGTCTTTGGATGCCGAAAGTGATGCGAACTGCCCAGAAAAGGAGGGCACTGCGAGTATTAAATTTGAAGTGGTTCATATCAAGGAAGAATCAGAGGATCCGTAAGTGTTTGAACAAAACATTGATTTAATTTTAAGATACCTTTGTAAGACTGGTTTTTCTAAAATGATATAATATACGTTTATTATTATGATTAATAAAATATTGTCTTTTATAGTAAAGAAATGGGTGGATCCAGTCCATCGTGGACATATGACAGTTCCGGAAACAGCAGTTCCTTACAGCACAAAAGGCAGATCAGACAATCCACATCAAAAGGTAAGCAGATATTCCAACGGTAGCATCAAAAATAATTGCACACGCATATTTCAAACCTGCAACTTTTTATTTTTAAGTTCTTTGCTATTCATATTTATTATGTAAAAAGCAATCTTGGGTTTGTAGCAACAATAGCAAAAATTATGTCGTTATATTTTTTTAATATAAAATTAATATAAAATTTTCATATTCGCTGCACTTTTTTGTATTAACTCATTTGTTGTGTAGCTAATAATACTTCTAGCATTTTCATTCTCAAGTAAATATTAATAAGAGGTTCCTACAGTTGCAGGGAGGAAGCATTTTTCTTCTGACAATCACGTGGCGAGACACAGGCTCACTAAGAAGTTTGTCTGTCAAGAATGCACATTCAAAACAGACAGGAGGAATGTTTTAACACAACACATGGTTAGACACAAAGACAAGTCAGAGGTGCAGATGTACAAGTGTGAGAAATGCGAATACGAGACCAGGCATAGGAGGTGTATGATACCTCACATGTTGAGGCATCGCGATCACAGAGTGGCGAAAAAATTTAAGTGTGATAAATGTCCACATGAAACTGATTCGAAATCCTCCCTACGTATGCATAATCTGGTACACCAGGATAAATCGGAGGTGGAGATGCACAGATGTGAGACTTGTGAATTCGAGACCAGGTACAAGTCTAGTATGTTTAAGCATGTCAAGAAGCATCGCGATCCCAGAGCAGAGAGAACATTTAAATGCGATAAATGTCCATTTTTAACATCTTTTAAGTTCAATCTAAGTATGCACAATCTGACGCACAAGGACAAATCGGAGGTGAAGATGCAGAAGTGTGAGAATTGCGAATTCGAAACCAGGTATAAAAGTTCCATGATGCAGCATATGCTGAGGCATCGTGATCCCGGAGCGGAGCGAAACTTTAAATGTGATAAATGTTCATATAAAACGAATTTTAAGTCCAACCTGCGCAGTCATAATCTGACGCACAGGGACAAATCGGAGGTGGAGATGCACAAGTGCGAGAATTGTGAATACGAGACCAGGTATAAGAGGAGTCTGATCCTGCACATGGTGACGCATCGCGATCCCACAGCGGAAAGAGAATTTAGATGCGATAAATGTCCATTTGCAACGGATTTAAAATCCACCCTATACAGGCATAATATGATACACAAGGACAAATCGGAGGTGAAGATACACAAGTGTGACATTTGTGAATTCGAAACCAGGCATAAGGGTAATATAATCAGGCATATGCTGAGGCATCGTGATCCCAAGTCGGAGGGAAATTTCTTATTGTAAACATCTATATAAAGCGGAAGTTAAGTCCTCCAGCTGTCACATGTTCGAACACAAGAAGAGAAATAATGAGATTTCACTGGACTTTTACTATTTTAAACAATTAACAAAATACAGCTCTTTATTTTTCCTGCAAATAAACAAATATTTCGAAATATTTATCGATTTTTAAAGATTATGACATCACCAACCTAAATAATTATACGAGGGTGGTGTGAAAACTATCCGACCTAATAAAGATACAAGACATTTCTTGTTCAAATTTGTTTTTATTTTTCTACAGTCTCCTTTTAAGTCTGTTTTAAGTCTCACTTCACCCAGCGATGCTCCCATCTCTTTAACCCATTCAAATAATAGTTCTCGGCGTGATGTCACAGCCCTCAGGCTTACCACGGACGTTGCATCAATGGGAATATCCTCCGTCAATACTGACACTGACTATATAATCCTTGAATTTGATCCGAATAAATGTTCAGAGATTTTACATGGTGCTGACTCTCCTCACAATAATAATCTACCAGAGAAAATATATTTTTGTCCGCTCTGATCCAGTGATCCCATACTCTCCTGCTTGTTCCAATGACTTAAGAAATAAGTCATTGCCTTATTTATTATCAGTTGTATATGTAAACAACTAAACAATACAAGTAAGACGTTCAGTCAGTTTAGTTCAGTTCAACGTTTGAATTTCCAAGGATTATATTTTACAAATACTTGTTAGTTTGCTGGGTATCTTACAACATATTTTCGAAATTATTTTATAATTGTGGTGATAGGGAACATTCCCATTTTTTATTGCACAAGAATGTTTTACCATACCGAAAGATATGAAAAATATGACGCCTTAATTGCCAATAATAAATTTTTATACTCCCGTCTGCAAGCGAACCGTTTCAAACAGGTCAAAATGGTGACGCCACAGGCTACAATTTACAAACGAGGAGACCGATTCGGTCCGATACGGGAGATCCCAGCACTCGACTGCTTGATGTCCTACTTAATTCGGCCGCTTTCCGGCTCACCGCCTACCGAATATTGTAGCTTGTGACGTCAGGGCTAGTTTCGGGCCAATTTTATCGCTGTTTAGATCCTTCATACTGATCGCGCGGAATTAGATATCTTGTTTTCTTTTGAAGTACACGTTTTCTTACAACGTTACGCTATGTTTTCTAGTATTATTTTTAAATTTAAAATTTTGGTCATGTTTCCTATTAGACCTCGCGCAGACCACAGGGTACAACACTTTCCACTTCCCTAAGAACAATTGCAATAGGTGTGTCCACAAAAAAAAAATAATATATATTAAAAATACTGAGGAGTGAAGATTTTGACCTAATAGCAATATTAGAACTGTGCCTGAAAAAAGTCAATCCGAACCACAACAGCGTCCGTAGAAAATGCTTGCTTTATTTGAATCGGATAAACGCGCTGTCATTGGTTTGACATTACAGCAAGCAGTGACGTCAAAGGTCTGCAGGCGCGATAGATCAACCGTATTATTCACAGTATTATCTAGTAGTACCTTTATTATTTAGAACGTCAAATATAGTTTGTTTATTGCTTGTTGGTCAAATATGGAGGAGGTTTTCCAGAAAGGATATTCACATAATTTCCTTTGAGACGCTTACAAATATTTCCATTGGCGTCCCAATTGTTGTGTTTGTGCACACAGGCACAAAACACCATTTTCTTACCACCACATCTTTCTCAAAAATAGAGGAATATGACTGCAATCTATCGGCACAAATAACGGGCCCGTCTGAGCTCATAATAGTCACTAACCTTGCTATAACATCCAGTCTGACGTATACACTATACAGCTGGCATGTGATGTCATCCGCTTAGTCTCGCTCGCGGGACCATTTTCCTAGCCTCGCTGCGTTACGGTAATTGCTATTACGAACGCAGAAAGGAAATAACTATTATTTTTTTTTCTTTATAGGGGTTTATGATATCCATTGATCTATCATTTTCAGTTGAAAGCAAAATTTTGTGGACAGATCTATTATCTAGGTACTAATTAGAGCATTAGTTGGTTTTTAGCAGCGAGCAGAAATAATTTACTCTACGGTTTTAGTCTAAGCTTTTTACGTATTTATATAAATAAGAATGCAATTACACCCATAACGCCTGTGTATTAAATAAATTTCCGTTTTAGTTTTAAACGTTGTGTAAGTAATCGCACAATGTAAGAATGTATAATTATGACATAATAGAAATTATAAATTATTATCATATTATTATGGCATGGCGTGGTCACAGGCTAATATTTATTAATCTGTGGCGTGTTGCAGTGTGACTCCATAATTTTTAGCAACTCTTAGTTTGAGAAAGGGAGATCCTTTGCGCCTTTATTTCTGCTTAGCAGTGACTAGAGATCCACCGCAGTGACTAGAGATATGAGATGATATGATAGTAATTCCTTAACTGATATAAATTATATAAAGACCTGCGCATTTAGTTTTACAATACTGTGACACAGTTCCCATAAGGTAGTAATATAAAAATATTCTTGGGAAACCAACTGTTCACCGTGGGCAGTCCTTATACCATGTACACGTATTTTTAGTAGTTAGTCAGGGCCGCTTTTTCATTGCTTGGTTAAGGTAATTTATTCACCTGCTAACTAACTAAAAGTTTAATTAGTGTACTCAATATTTTCCAGCAATCTAGCTCTAGCAAACCTCTGATGAACTAAATGGGAATCATAGGTTGATCTACTTGCACCGGATCTTAAAATTTCTTCTCGGTCCGCCGCGTCAGATCTATAGTCACTACCCTACTGCTTTTTTGGTCATATGACATATGTCATATATGCTGTATCTTTAGCTTTCTCAGATCAAAATTTATTGTCCATCTGAGTTCTAACCTTTAAAAATCTTGGTTTATGCCTATCTGGATCGGCATGATATAAAGACAATAGTTATTATTTATGGAATTGAAATGGGAGACTCAAAACAAATCTGCAGGCTATGTCTTGATATAGTACCGAATAGTGAAGCTATCAAGGAAACTGAAATAGAAATACTCGAAATATTACTGATTAATATTGTATGTTTCTAATAATTTCTGGCGTTCATATTTAAGGACTTAACTTTTTTAGGACTTGCATATAAGTGACAGTGCCGTTGCATGTAACAGGTGTCTGTTAGAGCTTCATTATTGTCATGATTTTAAGACAAATTGTCTTTACACAGACAACTACATTTCCTCCTTCTTTGTGAAAGCTAACATCAGGGTAGATATCAAGAAAGTATTCAAAAGTCAGATTAAAAATGGGGCAAATATTAATCTGGAAAATGTTAACATATGTCGGTTATGCATGTCACTCATAGAAGAGAATAAGGCTGTCGATTACAGCAATGACCTAAAAGATGTGATAGGAAATTGTTTACCAGAAGTGGTAAGTGTTCTTTCCATATGAATTTTTACATAAAAGTTATTGAACTTTCTATATTCCATAGAACTATGTCAATATTGCGTAATGCTAGTTTCATAAGATTCCAAGATAACCTAAAATTTATCTTAATACATTACCTTTCCAGGACTTAAGCACAGTTCATGAACCATTATTCTGTGAAGTGTGTCTTAGTAGAATGAAGAGGCTATATAAATTCATGAAAACATGCCACGAAGTAGAGCAAAAAATACAGAATTATTATCAAGACGCTGCAGGTCACAGCATTTCCAATAAAGTTTTTCTTCACGACCTGCTCCATTTTGAAAACTACCGTACAGCTAGCAAAGCAATTAAAGAGGAATATTCAGATCTGGATGTGGAAGCTAAGCGCCCTACGAATGAAGATATTATCAGCAATGAATGCGAAGGGGTTCATATAAAGGATGAATTAGACAATGAGTAAGTATTGTGATGTGGTGTATCGGCTAGAAAAACATAATTGCATTGAAAGATAAAACTTATGATAATTTTTCATACCAATAATCTCTTTAGATCGCCTTTATCTTAATTTCTCGCTGTTTGTATATTCAAAATTGAAATAGCGAGGTTTTGCTTAATTTAATGCAAATATTGATCCTTTTTGGCAATGCACAAGTCACGATCATGTTACGCTTATATCTTAAATAATATAACTTTTAGACAAATAATATATATACTTATCTTTTAAGTACCTATGTATATAATTATTTATCGTTTGAGCAAGTGACCAGTTTATAAATTATTTTTGTGTACCCCACAAAAAACGTATTTCACGTAATATTTGTTAAATCAATGTACGTGACTCTTAAACATCGCATTAAAGGTTAATACAAACCCTAAAATATAATTTCATAATCTCTAAATTATCTTCTACAAATACAGATTTGATTGAATTCCCAAATTGTCATATGTTTTTAGAGTGGACGCATCAGGAGATTGTAACAGCTCCTGGGATGGTTCTTCAACAAGGAAGAGGCAGACCAGACAATCTGCATCAAACAGTACGTTGCAATCTTTATTTTATCTAATTTTAACATAATATGTATATTTTTTCCTGACCGTTTAGTAAATAGTTCAGACTGTAATTGAATTTCCTCCACGGAAATAATAGTGTCATCGACAATCCTTTTAAAATGTCCATTTTATTATATACTCTGGGATCTCGTTTATAAATGACACGAATAGTAAGTGCCCTAGGATCGACCCCTGAGGAACTCCAATCTTAACTTTCTGTCGTAGAATCTAATATTTAGCAAAATTATCGTTCGTAATAATAATTACGTTCTCAGGTTGACCTTCACATAAAAATCGTCTTTCCGATTTTCGCTTTAAAATTTACTTACGGCCCCCTGCATTGGCAAAGAGACGCCACTCTCTTCGCCAACGAAAACGTGCGGCGAAGGCAATGTCCCTGGTGATGGTGGCCTTCCCATTTTTTTTTGTTAGCCTAATCGTATTGTAATATAACACATTCTTTCCTATACCGTACTAAATTAATTTACTTTTGATGAAGCCGACATGGGATTTATCAGCAAACAGATCTGCCGCTTGTGTCTTGAGGCAGTACCGAATCGCGACAGTGAGGCTATCGATGGAACAAAAAAGGGAATATTGAAGGTTTTACTGATTAATATTGTAAGTTTTTATAGTCACGTAACTACGCCTTCTCGAATTCTGAGCGCTTGTTTCTATTCTTAGGACTTTGATATATGTAACGAAGCTGTCGCATGCAAGACTTGTCTGGTGAAGGTCCAGGATTGCTTCGACTTTAAGTCAAATTGTTTGTATGTTGACGACTATAACGGTACTTTCCTGGGCCAGGTAGTTCAAGAAAGGGTGACATCTAATGAAGACATGAGGGTAGAAAACGTTCAAACATGCCAGCTGTGTATGTCGTCCATAGAAGACGGGGCTGACAATTGGACAACCGACTCAAAAGATACTGTTTCAGTCAACATTATGATTGGAAAGTGTTTGCCGGAAGTGGTAAGTGATTTATCAGTATTTCATTATATTTATCTATTTCTTTTATTGTGTTGTTAATGTATTAACATTAGACATTATTAACATCAAACATTAGTATAAAAATAATTTTTATTGAGCTCTCTATAGTTAAAGGTTTATTGTATATTAACACATATTACAAAATTTATACAAATGATAAATCTAAATCTACCAATCTCGTGAATTATTTTGAATTACGACGTACTTAATCTCGCGAATTACTTTGAAAATAAAAATGGCATCAATTAATTTACGCCTTTCCCATAATTTTAAAATATGAAAATCTGGAAATTCGTTTAATAACTGCACAAGATAATATACATTATATTTTTTTTAAATATAAAAACTCTTTTTGGATGTTTTCAATTTTCTGTCTATAATAATAAACGTATTAAGGTCACTATGCGACAGAGCTGTATTCTAGTTTACTTCTTAGAAGTTCTATATAAAAGAACTAAAGTTGCAATGCTGTCGAAATGATATGAATTTCGTATAATGAAACCTAAACTGACGTCGTCAGAAGTTAAAACGCGGCAAGTGACAAAACCGGAGTTTCGAGAAAAACGGCAAAAACTTTACAATATTATCCTTCACTAATAAAGATATATACGTTATTTTTTTTGGTTCAGCATTAATGGAAAATACCGCATTTAATTATTTATATGTACTTTAAGAAAATGATTTAAGTTCGTTTACAAAAATGTTGGTTCATTCTTTCCCGCTTCGTTTTCTGTAATTATGCGAGTAAGAAATCGAAGATGAAAGGCGGCATTTTCGTGCAGGAATCGGTCAATGGTCTATTAAACAAGAAAAAACCGCGGAGTGCTATCAAATTAGAGAATGAAAATTGGAGATAGTAGTGAAAATGCACGGTTTTCGGTTTTTTTAATATATCTCGCAAGCGAAGCAAAATGTCGATATAATTTAAGTGAAACTTTCGTTGAGAATTGAATTTTCCATTGATTTGCTTATTTAAAAAAATTGAAAAATTATTTTTTATGCCGAAAATGTGGAAACAAAATGAAAAAAAGGCCAAAATTTTGGAAAATTTGCTTTGCTTTTGTGCCTATAAGTTTTTTCATAGGAAAAAAAGTAGACAAAATTTCCTTTAAAATGCTATCAAGTATAAATATAATCATATAATGTTATTAAATAGTATTTACACATAAAAATCACCAAATAACTCTGAAAAACGCTGAGAAACTTGAAAATAACCGTCACGTCTGCCAAAATACAAACATGACATCACATTTTCCCAATCTAAGCTTGAGGCAATCTAAGTTTGCGGTCTGTGTTGGCGATACACAAAGTAGAGTTATTCGAATGCAGGGGGAAGAATATCACAGAGATTTCCTCAAAAGAAAGGTTAAGTGTCCGGCATCCGTGATGGTGTGGGGATGCATGTCCTCACAAGGAGTTGGACGTCTTCTTTTCATTGACGGTACGGTCAATGCTGCGAAGTATCAAGTAATTTTACAAGAGCAATTGTTGCCTTCCGTTAATGAAATTCAACTGCCAGAAGGGGGATTCATGTTTCCACAAGATGGCGCAGCCTGCCATACGGCTAAATCCATAATAATGTGGCTGCAGGAAATGAATATTCCTGTTTTACAATGGCCTTCAAGCAGCCCTGATCTATCGCCTATCGAGACTCTTTGGCATCAAATGAAAACAGCACTCAGCATTCCTGAATTAAAGAATAAAATTCAGGAAATTTGCAATAATTTTCAACCAGACTACTGCAATTCTATGGATTATGTGTGATTATAATCCATAGAATTTTTCCAACCCCAGTTCAGAGGGTTAAAGTAATGTCCTTGCCACTGCTGGCTTTGGAAATAACTTCTTAAGCCATGTTGTTTAATGGCATCACCATTTTGGTGGTAATTGCTCCAGAGAAAATTTTGCACTTTTTTATATTTTAAAAAAATTCGTGAAGCAACAGTTGCTTAGGGTCATGTTTAATTTTGCCCCATACAAAGAAGCTGCAATATATTCTGATGCAGAACTTATTTCATCTTCTGTTACATTGTCACGTAAGAACGTGTCCATATGTATTGGCAGCTGTATGTCATTTTTATTTATTTATTATTTGTCATTTTATTTACGAATAGAAGCTGGCCATATTTCGGTCAATTTTTAACCCAAAAACTTTTTTGAACCAGCGTTTTAAAGGAAATTTTGTCTACTTTTTTCTATGAAGCAAGGCCTATACCAATTTCTAACCTGAAAAAGTTATAGGCAAAAAAACACCTCAAAATCTAGGGTCCCACTGGTTTATTTACTATATAATAACTGCAGAATGGATTTATTATGGTTTTCGATATTTGCGTTTATTTCCCATCTCATTTTTCTAGACCTTAAACGCCGTGAATGCACCTCTGCTTTGCAAACTATGTGTAAGCAACATGAACAAGTATGATGAGTTCATGGAAATCTGCCATCAAGCGGAACAGAGGATAAAAAGTTATCGGGATGTTGCGGTGGGTCTAGGCGTGACAGTCGTCCTCAAGGACTTGCTAGAATATGAAAGCCGTCATACGTTTAGCGCACCGATCTTTAACGCGACAAAGGAGGAGTGTTTAGATGCCGAATGCGATGTGAATGTAACGAGCTGCCCAGAAAAGGAGGACATTGCGAGTATTAAATTGGAAGTGGTTCATATCAAGGAGGAATCGGAGGATGTGTATGTGTTTGAACATTGATTTTAACCTTTCATTATAGTTTAAATAAACTAAAAAAACCTGCTTTAAAGGGAAACCGAACTAATGTGATGCTAATATAAGCGTGTTAAAAATTAAACAAACGCAGAGAAACAACTTTTGGAGACTATTTATAGGATCAAAATATTTTTTTTTAAATAAATTAACCTCAAAATGAAGATGTGATACCTATTATGTAATCTATAAAGGGCTTGGGCCGGTTAAGAAGTAGACTAGCAAGTGGATCTCCAGCTATTCTATAACGAAACTCACTTTTGTTATTAGTACGGTAGAAAAAACATGGTCTTACATCTATTCACATTGACATCTAATAGGTTTTCCGAGCACCACTCAGGAAAAGCATCTAAGTCAAATTGGATTTTTTGGCAGTCGTTAGTTGATGTAATGAAGTAGAACAGTTACAAATCATCAGCAGAAATTGAGTAATTTTATTTGGAATGTCATTAATGAAGATATAGAATAAAAGGGTCCAAGGTGACTGCCTTGCGGCACACCTCATGTTACATGGATCTCGTGTGAAGTCAAACCTTTAATTCTTACATTTTGAGTTATGTCACACATATAGCTGGAAAACCAATCCAATAAGTCCCCAAAAATTACAACTGATCGTAATAATTTAAGACATTATGGTTTACTATGTCAAATGCTTTGAAAAAATGGATATCTACAACGTCAACATGTTCTTTTTCCAAAGCATTCGACGGTTATTGCAAAAAATACAAATTAATTTGACCCGGTAACAACTCACATTAACATCTATTAAGTTTTCCGAGCACCACTCGGCAAAAGCATCTAATTTTGGCAGTCGTTAGTTGATGTAATGAAGTGAACAGTTTCAAATCATCAGCAAAAATTGAACAATTTTATTGGAAATGTCATTAGTGAAGATATAAAATAAGAGGGTCCAAGGTGACTGCCTTGCGGCACACCTGATATTACATGGATCTCGTGTGAAGTCAAACCTTTAATTCTTACATTTTGAGTTATGTTACACGTATAGCTGGAAAACCAATACAATAAGTTCCCAGAAATTGCAACTGATCGTAATAATTTAAGACATTATGGTTTACTATGTCAAATGCTTTGAAAAAATGGGTATATACAACGTCAACATGTTCTTTTTCCAAAGCATTCGACGGTTATTGCAAAAAATACAAATGAATTTGACCCGGTAACAACTCACATTAACATCTATTAGGTTTTCCGAGCACCACTCGGCAAAAGCATCTAATTTTGGCAGTCGTTAGTTCATGTAATGAAGTGAACAGTTTCAAATCATCAGCAAAAATTGAGTAATTTTATTGGAGATGTCATTAATGAAGATATAAAATAAGAGGGTCCAAGGTGACTGCCTTGCGGCACACCTGATATTACATGGCTCTCGTGTGAAGTCAAACCTTTAATTCTTACATTTTGAGTTATGTCACACATATAGCTGGAAAACCAATCCAATAAGTCCCCAAAAATTAAAACTGATCTTAATAATTTAAGACATTATGGTTTACTATGTCAAATGCTTTGAAAAAATGGGTATCTACAACGTCAACATGTTCTTTTTCCAAAGCATTCGACGGTTATTGCAAAAAATACAAATTAATTTGACCCGGTAACAACTCACATTAACATCTATTAAGTTTTCCGAGCACCACTCGGCAAGAGCATCTAATTTTGGCAGTCGTTAGTTCATGTAATGAAGTGAACAGTTTCAAATCATCAGCAAAAATTGAGTAATTTTATTGGAGATGTCATTAATGAAGATATAAAATAAGAGGGTCCAAGGTGACTGCCTTGCGGCACACCTGATATTACATGGCTCTCATGTGAAGTCAAACCTTTAATTCTTACATTTTGAGTTATGTCACACATATAGCTGGAAAACCAATCCAATAAGTCCCCAAAAATTAAAACTGATCTTAATAATTTAAGACATTATGGTTTACTATGTCAAATGCTTTGAAAAAATGGGTATCTACAACGTCAACATGTTCTTTTTCCAAAGCATTCGACGGTTATTGCAAAAAATACAAATTAATTTGACCCGGTAACAACTCACATTAACATCTATTAAGTTTTCCGAGCACCACTCGGCAAAAGCATCTAATTTTGGCAGTCGTTAGTTGATGTAATGAAGTGAACAGTTTCAAATCATCAGCAAAAATTGAACAATTTTATTGGAAATGTCATTAGTGAAGATATAAAATAAGAGGGTCCAAGGTGACTGCCTTGCGGCACACCTGATATTACATGGCTCGTGTGAAGTCAAACCTTTAATTCTTACATTTTGAGTTATGTCACACGTATAGCTGGAAAACCAATCCAATAAGTCCCCAAAAATTACAACTGTTCGTAATAATTTAAGACATTATGGTTTACTATGTCAAATGCTTTGAAAAAATGGGTATATACAACGTCAACATGTTCTTTTTCCAAAGCATTCGACGGTTATTGCAAAAAATACAAATGATTTGCTCCTCGATAATAATTTGATTAACTGGCTCTTTAATAGTATCACATATGATATCCTCCAACACTTTGGAATCTCATTTAGAACAGAGATGGGTCTGCAATTGGTAATATCTGTTTTATCTCCTGATTTATAAATAGGAGTGATAAAAGTAGCTTTCCATTGGATAGGAAATATACCACTTTTTAGAGGCATTGAAAAAGGAATAAATAGTAGCTTTGCAATAGTAGATATAAGTTTTTTAGTAGTCTATATGTGATATGTCATCTGGACCAAGTCCTTTTTCAGAGTCAAGGTTTTGCAACTTATTTATAACAAATCTCTAGCAGTCCAGGAAGTTTAGCATTTCACTTCGGAAAAATTTATATTGTACATAAATTGGTGTACCTTTCAGCTCCCCAAACAATGTATGAAAAGTCTCAAAAATTCCGGTGGATGTGGATTATTATTTACATTTTCATCAAGTTCAAAAGCCTTAAATGCAAAGTTAGATTTCTACGGGGTCGGTGATTTAAGAAAATTTGTATTTTGTTACCGTAAACCACTTGTGTTTTTCATACCAACAAATGTTAAAATGTCTTTAAAATGATTGACCGTGTTTCTTATACGTTGACAAAATATTAATTTTCCGATAGCCGGCCCAACGAAATAATTTCTGAACAGCAGCGATATTGCGACGGGATAATGGTGTTTCTAGTATACTACAGATGAAATTATGTGGCGCATTCGTGGCTAACGAAATTTCTAACTATCTCTCGGTAGTCCGTATAAGCAAATAAATCAGATTTCACCACCTACCTTTATTTTTGTATCAATTTTATAATGATTATTTCCCAAATTTCTGGCCTGCGCTGCACTTAATTGTTCTTAAGGTCATTTGCACCTCTTTCTGTTAATGATTAAAACCAAACGCCCGTCAATATTCAACTCACTGACGGGTTGTCAAGACTTTTCAATGCCATTTCTGGCATAACGTAAGCTGACGATGGCTGGGCATAAGGCAGTCTAGGCAGGGTATGCGACGAGAGGACACATTTAACTCATCAATTTCTTTAATTTATTTTATTGTCGGTAGGCGGTGCCTAACTTGCCTACCTGTACGAGCCGCCTCTGTTGTACTGTGGCAGAACGAAACGTCGGTAGTGCTCTAGCTGACACTTACTATACCTAGTAGCTAGACCAACAGTGTGCGTACGGGTTAGCTTATTTGCGTTCGTTATTTCCTGCCGGCCAAAAAACCACCGGCCTACGGAAAAAATGTTGAAAGAAAGAAACACATCACATAAGGTGGTTAATAGCATTGTATCCAGACTATTATACCTACGTAAGCTAAGTAAGAAGCTGAAAGAGCCCTGTGGTAAAAGGCAAACGAACAGCGTTCTCTCTGATAGTTATTCTGCCCGGTCTTTTAGGTAAGAGCGACCCTTTGTTTAAATAATGTGGTGTTTGTTAATTGTATTTCTTTTAGCTTTTTAGTATTTTTTTGTGGTTATCGTAACACTTTGCGTGGGGCATCTCTATTTAAACACCAATTAAAGTATATATAAATATTACCAGGAGAGATTAATTTTAGCCAGATCCCGCACCTTTAAAACCCTGAGATAAAGACTGTTTCATCGCAGTACATCAGTTTAGAGATCACTATAAATTTTCCGAAGATAATCTCATTTTTTTGTCCAAAGTTCTGTAGTATAAGTCATTATTACAGTAATATCTAGGGTTTTTATTATTTTTGGTGTGTCATTAATATTATTGCCATTAGATAGTTTATACACAGATTGAAATTGTGGTGCAAATTTGTTAACTATATAATCACCGCCAGCACATTGTTAGTTACCTAAATGCATAACTTAAGGCAAGCCAAAATTATCTCTTACCACTTCAGAAATCCCGCATGAAAATAAAACCAACTCTCAAAGATATTAATAAAATCAGACGGAGTAAAATATTTTCTTTTTTAGTGAAGAAGTGGGTGAATCCTGTCCATCGGGGACATATAACACTTCTGGGAAGAGCAGTTCTTTAAAGAGAGAAAGGCAGATCAAGAAAGCGGCATCAAAAGGTAAGCGGGGACATTCTAAAAAATAATATGTGAATGTTGAATTTACTGAAATAAATGAAAGCTGAACCACTGACATGAACACTACAACATAAAATATTGAAATTTTCTTCACTTTTGTATCGATTAATTTGTTGTGGAGGTGATAGATAGTAGTTCTACCATTTTCGTTCTGAAGTTAATGATAGTAAGACGTTCCTACTTTTGCAGGGAGGAAGCATTTATCTTCTGAAGCTCGCACGGCGAGACACAAGGGTAAGGTGTTTCGCTGTAAAGATTGCTCATTCAAAACCGACAAGAACTATGCTTTGACACAACACATGATTAGACACCAAGACAAGTCAGAGGTGGAGATGCACAAGTGTGCCAATTGTGATTTCGAAACCAGATATAAGAGGAGTATGGTACCTCACATGTTGAAGCATCGCAATCCCGCAGCGGCGGAAGAATTTAAATGTGAAAAATGTCCCTACAAAACGGCTGATAAGTCCTACCTACGCAAGCATCATCAGACGCACAAGGACAACTCTGAGGTGGAGATGCACAAGTGTGAGAATTGCGAATTCGAAACCAGGTATAAGAAGAGTATGATCCAGCATATGGTGAAGCATCGCGATCCGGGACCAGAGAGAGAATTTAAATGTGATATATGTCCATATGAGACAGTTTTTAAGGCTTATCTACACAGGCATAATCAGAGACACAAACTTCAATCAAAGATGGAGATGCTCAAGTGTGGCAAGTGTGAATTTGAGACAAGATATAAGAGCCGCTTGAATTGGCATATGATGTCGCACCGCGATCCGAAGCCGGAGATCCCGTTAAAATGCGAAAAATGTCCCTACAAAACGGGCGATAAGTCAAACCTGCGCAAGCACAGTCTGATACACAAGAATAAATCGGAGGTGGAGATGTACAAGTGTGAGAATTGTGATTTCGAGACCAGGCATAAGGGTAGTATGATGAAGCACATTAGTAAATATCACGATCCCAATGCGGAGCGAAAATTTAAATGTGATAAATGTCCGTTTGAAACGGATTTTAAGTCATACCTAGGTCGGCATATTCTGAAACACAAGGACAAATCAGAGGTGGAGATGCTCAAGTGTGAGAATTGTGAATTCGAGTCCATGTATAAGACCAGTATGATCAAGCACGTCGCGAAGCATCGTGACTCCAGAGCGGAGAGAAAAGTTAAATGTGATAAACGTTCATATGAAACGGATTTCAAGTCCTCGCAGCGCACGCATAATCTGAGACACATGGATAAATCGGAGGTGGAGACATACAAGTGTGATAACTGTGAATATGAGACCAGGCGTAAGAGTAATATGATCATGCACATGGTGAAGCATCGTGATCCCGAAGCGGAGCGAAAATTTAAATGTGATAAATGTCCCTATGAAACGGATTTTATGTTCTCTCTACGCAGGCATAATGTGAAACACAAGGACACATCGTAAGTGGACATGCACAAGTGCGAAAATTGTGATTACGAGACGAGGTATAGAAAAACGGAAGTTAAGTCCAACCTACGCTGATACATCCTCAAATGAAAGAGATACGACCTGATTTCACTGGATTCGTGCAGTGTGCATTTTACTTTTTGTACCATTAACAAAATATAGCTGATCATTTTTCCTACCAATAAACAACTATTAAAAAAAATATGAAATCAAATATTACCATTTATTTACTTTGTATTTAGGATGGCATCATATCCTAAGTTAAGGAGTCCTGTCCTAGAAAGATCTGTTATAAAAACTTTTGGAACATTTTGTAGTGCTTGAAAGACCTTTAAAATGAGCACTGTAGAAGTTTGAGTGGGGTTCTCTCGAATAAAATAAGGAAATATGTTTTAATGTTTATTCAAACCACTTAACACGATGATTAATCAACCAAAACTTTAACTCGGTAAACTGATTGTCAATATCTGTCAATCTAATTAACAGCCAACCCAGCTCGCATAGCTATCGACTGGACAATGCCGCGGCAGGCTAGGTCATTCCTCAGATATCCAGCCTCTTTCCCTGCGGTCTAGGGTGCGTCCCGCTACAGCACTGTTGAAAGTCGATTGGGATTATAACTAAGCGAGTTACATGCAAAAACTGTGGGTCACTCAAATTTTTTGCGAAAGAAATGGATGATAAAACCCCAGCCATGCCCACCAAAATTGATATTGACCATTATCCCTTTACAAATTACTTTATTTTAGTATTACTCGAGTAATCCAAAAGTGTGGTCAGATTAGAATGCGTATTTTCCGAAAAAAAATATGATGAAAAACGTATTTTTCACATTTCTTAAAAAAGTAGCTTATTTTCAAAATAAGTCAGAAACTAAAAAGATACGTAAACATGATATAGCACAAAAATGTAGGTTTTTTCTTAACGAAAATTTCTGTTTTTATTTCAATTTCTGTAGGATAAAAATTAACGGAGATATACCTGTTGCAAGTTTACATTATAGTAACACTTTGCCTTTGAATATGAAGGGTTTGGGTGGATGCTGATGTGATGTTGATGCATGTTGATGCCCAAAATATATAAGATCTTGTAGCCCTTGAAATTACCCGTAAAATATGGTTTTTGAGTCGACGTCATAGCTTCAAAATTAAAAACAATCCCATTTTTTCGCACCATCAAAAATCTCCATTCCACATTATTTTAAAGTAAAGTTTAAGTGTGGTGCCTCTTGTGATTATCGAAGACTCGGATTATTTTGTAATGCAACATGTTTTCGTTTATTTTTATTTATTAATTTAGGATGGAGGGTGGTTTTTAAGGCTCGAAAATTTCGAATACATCAACATTATTTTAATTTTGGGTACTTAGGTCCATTTCATTTTTAAATATTGACACAAAATGACAAAATATTATTGTATTTTAAAAGAAAAATTACATGAAACTGTTTTTTTAATTGGGGTAAGAAGTAGAATCATAGGATGATTTTTATTGTAGAGATACAAATAAAATTATATTTATTTTAAATAAAGTTTCAAACGAAACTAATATTAGACTTCAGTAGGGTAAATATAATGTTGCTATAATAATAATTTATTAATCTAAGTTGAAATTTTACACTGTGTGTCATTTGTGACAACACCGTATACCTATACTCTATCCAACGAGAGAATGGACTTGCTTTGCGCATCCGCGACTAAAGAGGAGGGGCTCTGTAACGAGCTACGCAGGACCGTCATTCGATGAAATAACCGTACTTGCGAGACTACAAATACAAACTGTGAATAGGTAGGCACTAGTAGGTACTTTATATAATTAGGTACCAGGTAGGTATCGGACCCAGGCGCCGGCCCTGGCTACCTGCTGAGCCAATTAAGACGTTGAGGGCGTTGAACTAATGTTCTAAGGGGCGGAGATCTGACCAAAACAGACGAATTTTCGCTCGAGTGCAAGTCCATTCTCTCGTTGGATACAGTATAGCAATATAATTAAATAGGTATATAGTTCTAATTTGTTGTCATACGTGATTATTATAAATGAAGTACGTAACAAACAAGATAGGCATACCTAACAATCCAATACTCAAATATTTTTATATTTCTATTTTCTTCCTTTTAAATTTTTTCTTGCTGGATCTTGGCAATAGATCTGTCCACAAAATTTTGCTTTCAACTGAAAATGATAGATCTATGGATATTATAAAGTAAAAAATACTAGTTATTTACTTTCCGCGTTATTCGTAATAGCAATTAACCCAACGCAGCGAGGCTAGGAAAATGCTCCCGCAAGCGAGACTAGGCGAATGACATCACATGCCAGCTGTATGCGTCAGACTGGATATTATAGTAAGGTTAGTGACTATTATGAGCTAAGACGGGTCGGCTATTTGTGCCGATAGTTATTGTTATTGCCGACTAGCTTTCACACCACTGGATTGGGGCTGGTTGAAATCGGTATTTGACGCGAGAAAATACCATAATTACGGATACCATAATCACCTCTACATTCGGCAAATTATGTGAATCGCCTTTTTGGAGACCCTCCTCCATATTTGACAACAAGCAATAAACAAACTATATTTGACGTTTTAAATAATAAAGGCATTACTAGATAATACTGTGCTTAATATGCAGACCTCGTTCTAACGAGAACGTCACGGAACAAACCTAACGCTGTACAATACGGAGTAAGGTTGATCTATGACGCCTGCAGACCTAGCAAGCATGTGACGTCAAACCAATGACAACGCGTTTATCCGATTCAAATAAAGCAAGCACTTTCTACGGACGCTGTTGTGGTTCGGATTGACTTTTTTTCAGGCACAGTTCTAATATTGCTATTATTAGGTCAAAAGCTTCATTCCTCACTACTTTTAATGTATATTATTTTTTTGTGTACAAACCTATTATTGTAATTAATCCTAATGACTTCAAGTTTACGAAAACCAAAAAATAAGTTTGCTTTAGTTTTGTGCTCCAAAAAATTAAGAAGTTAAAATTTTGTTATGGTAATGGAATTGTAAGAATACGCGTTCTTAAAAAACGCAGGACGCCATGTGCCAAGTCATAAACAACCATTTTGACGTCACAAAAAAAACACATTTCAAACCGTCCGTCCGCTCCAACTCTTGAGTAAGCCTTAATAAATGTGCATAAATGAAGACGTTGAACCTGTTGACTCAAATTTTAGTACGTTTTTAGTTTCTGTGTTAAAATCCGTGCTTAAAAATATTTAAATGTTAAATGTGGCAACACTGATTCTGAATTTGTAATTTTGTCATTTGCATTTATCTATGATCTGATTTACAAATAAAATAACCAAGGGCTGGTCGTTGAAGTTGTAGATATACTATATATACTATATTAAATATTGTATTAATTGAAAATGCAAAACGATACTAAAAATATGTGCAGGATTTGCCTCAAATTAGTGCACAGTACAAATGTCGCTTTACTAAATGAGGTTATGAGAGAAATGTTTACGTTACTTTCAATAAAATTGGTAAGTTTGCGGTTTTTTTTCAATTTTTTTTCTCCTTAATTATCCTAAGGCGAATCAGGCTCTACGTTCTGATATCAATATGCAATTTTTTTTTTCAGGATTTGGATGTGAGTGAGCATCCTTTGGTGTGCGGTATGTGCTCAGAAATCCTCGATGAAATTTATTTATTTAAATCAAAGTGTCTTTGTACTGAAGATATAATCAGCGCGCATATTGAGACTAACTCGAAAGTCAATCTAATGCACATATTAACAGAACTAGATAATAAAAATAATTTTCACATTGGCGAAGACGGTATGTCTTCACCACTTATTGGTGAAGACATTGGTAAAGTGGTATGTCGATTATGTATAAAAATACCATCAAATGGTAATTACATAGCTTTGGGTGGAGTTGGTGAGGAAAGTTTCATTTCTAGCGATATAAAGATTCATCTACCGGAAACAGTGAGTACGAAACATAATTTCTCTTGAGTATATCGGAGCGGATGATTGAAAATAATTTTTTAGGACCTGAGAATTACCGAGAAACCCATAATCTGTGACGAATGCCATGTATGCCTTAAAAAGTATGTATCTTTTGCTACAAACTGTATGGCTGTCGAGGAGAAGATAAAACTATATTGTGACTTACAAAAAATCAATGGGCCGGTAGATTTAGCATCTGTGCGGCAATTTACGGAAGATAAGGTACTTGATTTACATACCAGGCTTGGTAAGGAATCGATGATTAAGCAAGAAGAAGGTTCGGTAATGGTTAAGGTGGAAAAGGCCCAGGATGCGGAGGATTATATATCAGAGGGTCATTTTGTCGACAGAAGCAGTTCAGGATTATATTTGAAAAATGAGGAGATTGAGATAAAATCGGAATGCGATGATATGAGGTAAGGTTGATTTCTAGATTGTGTGTTTATTTATTTCCGAAAATTGGTATGCGGTATGATATATTATTAAATGGGATTTTTTCTAGGTTAAGCATCATTCCCTATTTATTAAACCATAACATCTCCGAATCCGATAGCTCTTGTAATTTTTCCATTGTTACTCTTACTTGTTACTGTTAATATTTTTCCCATGTTATTAGGGTGGGGTCATATCTACAATTAAACAGTTCATCTCGAACACATCTACATCTAATTAAGTTTCGGTGCAAATAATAATAAACCCGGGTGACTTTGATTAGAGACCACGAACATTCTGATAGTATCAATTGCACTCATTAATTCCAGAAGCATTAGGAAAAAGTCATGGTGGACATTGTGTGTAGAAAATTTTAGATTTATATTGAAAATTCGCTCTTATATAGATAAGGTGCACTCTAAATCCCAAATGTCGTGGTATTATTGATATTGTTATCAGGAACATAATATCAGGAAACTATTTCCATATGCTAACGACATCTGGTTGCAAAATAAGAACTAAACATTTTACACAACATGGATACATAATACCAATATTTTTGATGTTTGTGGAGGGCCGTTATATACACATATGAAGAGAAAATCCCACCGAAAAAACTCTTCTTAGGCTTAGATCCTTCATTCTCCAAAACAATACAATTATGATATTTCTGAGATACTCTTCCTGCATTAATTAGTTAGCTGCTCCTACGTTTTATGAACGTATTATTCTAATATTATCTTCCGGGTAATGCTTGACCATTTTCCCATACCGGAAACCATAAATTAAGTGACACATCTAACTGCCACTGACCGAAGGAATAACAATTTATTATGATACGGCTGAATCCTTTGTTTCGTGCTTTATGAGTAGACCCTGTTCATTTTACAATAGGACAATGGATTTAAGATATCTTACTTCAAAAAGAACCCGTACTTTTAGCATCATACGACACGTGTTCACTATTTAAGTTTTGAAATTAAATTTAAGGCTGAGCAGAGTACACAAACGAAGATAAATTACCCACTTATGGTGGGCCTTCTGAGAAATCTTTAAACAATAAACAAAGGGCAAACGAATTTTGGGTCGATATCATGCTTCCCGAACAAATTATAGGTTTGGACTTTACCATTTTGTTACACTTTTAATAAGGCAAACGATATCACCAAAAAAAATACTAACTAAAGATACAAAATGTATCCGTATAAAAATTTTACATGCAATTAGATGCATTATATTGATTCCTCTAACAAATCTAATCAACATTTGCATTCGTACTAATACTTTTCCGTATGTATGCATATGTAAAGGTGTATCTCCTTAGATATCTTGCTATAAATGTGTCACAAAATGTTTTAATAATGGTTTACTATGGATGCATACATTCTTCATTATCATATGCAATACTAGTTTGGCGACAAGTTTTAAAATATAGAGATGATTGTAGAGATAATTTTAAACAATTTTAACCATGCTCATATATTTTATACTGTTTATTATATATTAAAGAAAATTTACAAAATTAGAATCGTCAGTCATGGTGCACCATGACTAAATGTAAAAGAGAAATATTTTTTTCAATATTTATGAGTTATCGTCTAATGCACTTTTAACAGAAAATCAGTTCGTCTCAACATTGAACTCACTTTGAAATTTTTACTGTGTCTTTGGTTTCATATCTTGGTAGGCAGATGATGCAGTCTGTCTGTCAAATATCTTCCCATTATGTAAAATATCAGTCCAACATATTTATTTTTAATATAAAACAAAAGTAATTATACAATAATAAAGTTGTTGTCCTGTCTTTGAGGAAAGTTAAATAAACCGAAACTTTTATTTGACTTACCTTGATGAATAATATCATAGAGAATAAGACAATTCTTTTATAGTGAGGAAATGGACGTTGCTGTTCCATCAGGGTCATGTATAAAATTAGGGAAGAGCCATTCGTTAAAAATGGAAATGCAGATCATGCAATCGGCATCAGAAGGTAAGCAGATATTATAAATGTAACATCAAAAATAATATTTGACAGCTGACTTCAGTGACAGAAAAGAACATTAACTGGGAATATTTCAAGTAGGTACAGATAATTTAACAAATGGTTAGCCTACCACCGTTTTTCCTCACAAAAATTCTCGTATCCGAGGCTTAGATAAAATAGAACAATACCCGCAAAACATTCGTTCGGCGAAGATGTCTACCACCGTAAACGTGTCAAAATAACGATTTTTGAAAATTTATTGATAATGATTGTATCAGAATATCTTGACATGAATATTGAAAATCCAATGATGCATTTCCGACAAAATTTACTATACAATTTTGCAGCTTGGCGAGCGCCATTCTCTCGCGTTATATGAAAAGTTGCGTCCCATTCAAAGGCTTACAATTTTACGGTGAATTAACACATTAATATGATGTGTAAATTTCGAGATGTTGCAGAAAAACAACTCGTATTTTCCGTTATTCGACTGTTCTAACTCTATATATAAGCCGATATGATAAACAACTACTTTTCCTAGCTATATGCTGAAAAATATTGAACTATATAATAGAATTCATACGCATTTAAAGAGAAAGTAATATAGAAAATAATAGTAAGTGAGTGAGAAATTGTTTTTTTGGTTAAAACTGAAATGATTTATTTGATCTTATGTATTAATATTTTTTTCGAAATTTCTGAGGTAAATGCTAATAATGTTCCTGCATTTGCAGGTTGGAAGTATTTTTCTTCTGACGATCACATGGCGAGACACGGGGGGCTCGCTAAGGAGTTTGCCTGTCAAGAATGCACATTCGAAACTGACAAGAAGTATGCTTTGACAAAGCACATGGTGAAACACAAAGACAAGTCAGAGGTGGAGATGCACAAGTGTGAGAACTGCGAATACGAGAGCAGGTATAAGAGCAATGTGATCCTGCATATGGTGAAGCATCGTAATCCCGGAGAGGAGAGAGAATTCAAATGTGATCGTTGTCCATATGAAACGGATTTGAAGTCCTCCCTGCGCAAGCACAATATGATACACAAGGACAAATCGGAGGTGGTTATGTACAAGTGCAAAAATTGCGAATACGAGACTAAGTATAAGAGTAGCATGATCCGGCACATGGCGAAGTATCGTGAGGATAGAGTAGAGAGAAAATTTATGTGTGATAAATGCGAATATAAAACGGATTTCAAGTCCTCCTTACGCACGCATAATCTGCAGCACAAGGACAAATCGGAGGTGGAGATGCACAAGTGTGGTACTTGCGAATACGAGACCAAACGTAAGAGTCATATGATGCAGCACATGTTGAAGCATCGCGATCCTAAAGCGAAGAGAAAACTGAAATGCGATAAATGTCCATTTGAAGCGGATTTTATGTCCTCCCTTCGCAAGCACAATCGGATTCACAAGGACAAATCGGAGGTGGAAATGTACAAGTGCGAGAATTGTGAATTTGAAACCAGGCATAAGCATAATATGATCAGGCATATCCCGAAGCATAACGTTCCCAAAGCGGAGAGAAAACTAAAGTGTGATAAATGTCCATTTGAGACGGATTTTAAGTCCTCGCTACGCAAGCATAATCGGCTTCACAAGAACAATTCGGAGGCGGAAATCTACAAGTGTGACAATTGTGAGTTTGAAACCCGGCATAAGGGAAATATTATCAGGCATATGCGGAAGCATTGTGATCCCAAAGCTGCGAGAAAATTTTAATGGTAAATGTCCATATAAGTTCAACCTACTGACTGAAATCATGAAATTTCACTGGAGTATTTGTGCAATTTACTGTTTTGAACAATTAACAAAATATAGCCATTCATTTTTCTTCCATATGAACAAGTATTTCAAAAAATTTACCAGTATTATCATGTGTACACTATGTAGGTACTGTAATTAAAAGTAAAAAAAAATAGGGCAACTATTTTTTTCTAATGTAAATCTGTCTATTTGAATATTTAATGATTAGCCGTATGAAGCAGCACTTTTATTTAATTTTTTATTGTAATACTGTTGTTATTGCTGTAGCAAATAATAATAATAATTCATTTATTTTCCCAGGTTTTTAACAGGTAAACCCAATTACAGGTAAAATATACAAAATGTACTAGTTATAGAACAGAAAATTTTAACAATATAAATGTATATACATGTAAAATATGAAATATATAACAAGATTAGTAACAGTAATTTATTAGTGTACAACATAAAAGAAGGTTTATAGTAACTTCTACATAAAATATTAACCAGATAATAAATAAAATAACAAAAGGGTTAACAGATAAAGTTTTGAAACATCTGTTGATTAGGCGGAATATTCTTGATATATACAAATAATTGTACTTATAATAATATAAGTAGATATAACATAGGAATGATATAGTGTTTTGTGATATATGAATAATAGATCACAATAATATACGAACCCAAGATCATAATAGTTCGGCCAGCTAACATTGTCAAATATAAGCTTCAATAAATTATAAAACCTGCAAAAATTATAAAAAATTTCTGTAAAAATAACTGCCTTAACTGTATTAAAATGTGGACTTTCAACTTACAAAAACTAAAAATTTTACAAAACATATAATGAATAATTGATATATAACAAAAAATCGGATACAGCTGAGGAGTCATAATATTTCGGCCGATATTTAATATTGGGTTTCATCGCCTTTATTAGTAATAACAATTTAATTCTACTAGGAATTGTATCCACAAGGCTTGCACATTCTTCTGATAGGGTATTGTCCCATATACCCTGTAAGGTAGCTTTTATTTCGGATACTGTATGAACTGGATGTTTGTGAAGTTGTTTTTTCATATTGTGCCAAAGGGTTTCAATAGGTGATAAATCTGGACTAGAAGATGTCCATTTTAATACTGGCATATCATGCGCTTGAAACCATGTTTTAATTAGTTTTGCCGTATGACACGGCGCACCATCCTGCCGGAACATTAAGTCACCTTCAGTCGTTTGACATTGTGCGATCGAGGGTAACAAACTGTCTTTAAGGACGTTTCTGTATTTTTGCGAGTTAACCCATCACCATATCACCATCAATAAAATGTAATTTACCAACACCCTTTGCAGAGATGCAACCCCACACCATAACCGACGCAGGGAACTTTACTTTTTTTACTAAACTGTCATTATGATAAGCCTCTAAACATATATGCAAAACTCGTCACCTACGCAAACGTCAAATTTAGACTCATCACTATAAATTATGCGGTGCCATTGTCTTTGAGTTCAGTTTTGGTGTACCCGAGCCCATTTTAGTCTGTTTCTTTTCTGTAATTTGCTCAACAGGTTTTTCTTTTGCCTATTCAAAAAATGAAATAAGCAGTCAAGAATTCTATTAAAAAAAATGGGTAAATTTTACCTTATAAAACTTGTATGCTATTTTAAGGGATAGTTTTCTCTTCGCTGTAGACATTGAAATATCCTTTCCTATACTCTCTCTCCACGGCACTGTTATTTATTTAGTATTCGACCATCGGTCTATTTTTATAATTCTGGGTAAAGCTCTTTTATTTGCTTCAGTAATAGTAGACGGCCTACCAGTTGTAATTTTTTGATCGACTGCACCGGTTCTTTTGTATAAATTAATGATATCTTGCACTCTAGAACGCGGAACTGAGTGCGAAACAGATTCGACGTGCCGAAATGCCCCTTTGATGGGCTTTAATGATAGATAAGCGCAAATCTTTACTCATAGGTTTACCACGACACATTTTGCTTCCAAACTCAAGTGCAACTAGTATTGACAGATATTTGTTGATTTATTCAGTATGTGTTTTGTTTCGACCGGGCGTGTCATGTTTTATAGCTATTTTGATAAGTAGCCGACCTATGATAACGTCTCAGCTGGATCACATTTTTTGTTATAAATATATCTATTGCTCATTACCTAACTTTAACTTGTTTAAGTAAAAAGAACAATTGACATTATTATGAATTAAATTATATAGAAAAGTTATAACGGTACATTTAGTTAATTTTCCAAGGAATTGCAGTCTTGTATGGAGTTAATCTGCATACAAGTTAAAGTGTGGAGTTAAAGTGTAGTCGTAGATAACAATTTCTAGTAATTTGCCAAAATTACAAAGGATTGCTATTGCTCTATAGTTATTTATATGAGAAGGATCGCCGTATTAAGTAATGACAAATTCTTGCGGTTTTCCATACATCTGGATATTTTGAAGTGCTTAATGATTAAACAAAGTGGTCAAGGGTTCAATAAATACAATCAGAACTAATAAAAATATGGCTTAATATAGACATAATTGTGACCTCAATAAGACGTCGATTTTGTGCAGTAAAGCCAGTCGTATTTTTATTGGCAAAACTTTATTTTCCTAGCTAATAAGTGGATTATTTTGCGACTACAGGCTTAATTAGATATGCCCACTCTGAAATCCAGATTATCCCACTATTATTACTCAGACCACTCTGAAGTTAGCAACAGAGTGCATTTAAACTAAATTTAACAACCCTTGTGTATATATGAAGGTTAAACGTACTGAAATGATTGTCGGCTGATTACTGCTTCGCGTCTAACGCGAGATCGCATTAACGTGTGTATCACCTGGGCACCATTTGACCGCGCTGCTGGATTAAAACTGCATTAAAACTTACGCCGTGTACACTGATATGGCCTATTTATCGTGTAGGATGCCTCGACGTACCGAGGAGAGTTCCAGGAAAAGGTTCAAATGAACGGAAAATATGTGTCTGCGGACTGTGAGAGCGCGCACCCGTCACAGGAGGTTTAAGATACAGAAGCCGTAACCATACGAAGCACGTATCGTATCAATTCGTATAACTAGCCTGATTTATAAATTTCCCGTGTTCTATTTCTTTCCGCCCTCCCGTAGAAAGTTAAGCAATAGCACGTTCCTTTAAACCATATATAAATTATCTTACCCCGCTACCGTATTTCGTCCACCCGTAGAAAGATAACCAACTTTAATGATTATTCCGTTGCGGCATTATGGCAACCAATGGGCGAACACGATTATAGGCGTGCGTTGTTGCCAATGTTGACCTTTCAAATTCTGCGCGTTGCTTGTTCTTGACACCTTTTTATTTTATTTAAAAAACGCCGAGTAATCTAAGTGAGACATTTTGTTGATAATACTATTAATGATGTACTTTAGATAATTATAATAATGCATAATGTATGTATGTCTCTTGAGTACTTTCAAACATAACCTCTATATGAATAAATCACGGTAGTGCGTAATGCGCATGCGCCAGAAGTACCCTACGGGATTTTATAAATGGCTTTTTGCCAGCGAGCCTAGGGGAAGTGGGGTCGCGGCCGGGCGTACGGGAATTTATAAATCAGACTAATCGTATACGGACACGAATGAAATTTGTAGCTTGGTTTAAGTCCCTAGTGTTCATAGAGAAAGTATTAATAGTATTTGTCTATGGTGTTACCTACAAGAGTCAGTCTTTGTTGGTGTTTTGTGAGATTATCGTGTCATTGTGCCTATCTCTTTCTAATATATGAATGTGTGCTGACATTTCTGGTACGAATGTCTGGTCACAATTATTGTGTATAGTTTGGCATAGAAAATATAGTAGGTACTAATTACTAATATATATTTTCTATTGTTATTTCAGTTGTTTGGTTATTTGGTTTGCCAAAAACCGAAGATATATTGAAAACGATTTCTGTCGGGTAATGAATGTGTGAGGTGATAGTGTTTTTAATTTGAGAATACTATATACATATTGTATTCTTTCAAATGCAGAACAATAATAACAATGTGTGCAGATTATGCCTCAAATTAGAGCATAGTGCAAATAATGTCGATTTACTAAATGAGGTTATGAGACAAATATTTAGTTTACTTTCAATAAAATTGGTAAGTCGACCTCTTCTTACACTCTTTCATCTCGATAAATTAATTATTGTAAATCTAATTCGCCTCTACCTTCCGATGTCAATGTGCAATTTTATTCCTTTCAGGATTTGAATGTGAGTGAGAATCCTTTGATGTGCGGTATATGTGCAGGGGTCCTCGATGAAATTTACTCATTCAAATCAAAGTGTCTCTATACTGAAGATATTATCAACGCCCACGTTGAGACTAACTCGAGAGTTAGTCTAAGGGACATATTAATAGAAATAGAAAATACACCTAATGTCCGCATTGGCGAAGATGAAGTGGTATGTCGTTTGTGTATGAAAATACCTCCGAATTGTAGTTACATAACTTTGGGCAAAACTGGTGAGGAACTTTCCCCGTCTAGAGATATGATACAAATATATCTACCGGAAATTGTAAGTACAAAACGTAGACTTACGTCCTGAGTAAGCGGATGATTGGAAATAACTTTTCAGGATCTGAATATTACCGAGAAACCCATAATCTGTGACGCATGCCATGTATGTATTAAACATTATGTATCTTTTGCTACAAATTGTATGGCTGTCGAGGAGAAGATAAAACTGTATTGTGACTTTCAAAAAAGCAGTGCTCCAGTAGATTTAGCATGTGTGCGACAATTTATGGAAGAAAAGGCATTTAATTTGCAGACTGGGCTTAGTAAGGATTTGGTCATAAAGGAAGAGGAAGGTTCGGTAGTTGTTAAGGTTGAAAAGGTCCAGGATGCAGAGGATTTTATATCGGAGGGTCATTTTTTCGACAATGGTAGCGCTTCAGAATTGGTTTTGAAGAATGAAGAGATTGAGATAAAGTTAGAAAATGATGATTTGAGGTAGGTGGGGTAGAATTTAGAAAGTTTTCGGGATTCTGTATTTATTTACTACTGAAAATGTGTATGTGAAATAGGGAAATGTGATAAAATGATGTTGTTGAAGTTGGATATACCAAAATGTTTACCTTGCTTACCAAAATCCCCCAAAAATACTCAAGAAATTAATACCGCCAAAGAAATTAATAATATCATAGAGAATAAAATATAGTTTTTTATAGTGAGGAGATGGGTGAATCTGTTCCATCAGGGTCAAGTGAAAATTCTGGAAAGACGGTTTCCTTAAAAGGGAAAAGGCATATCAGACAATCGGCAGCAAAAGGTAAGGAGATATTTTCAAAAGTAACATAATATTTTAATTATATACATAACAAGAATAATATTTGAAAGCAGAATTAAATGAAAGAAAAGAATATTAACTTCCCAAATTGTGTTTATGTTTTTAATATCATCGTCATTACACTATTATATTTTTTTAACATAAAATTTTGAATATTTGTTAAACTTTTTTTTGTATTAATTAATTTTTTATGTAGGTAATAGTAGTTCCAGCATTTCCGTTCTGAAGTAAATGTTAACAAGATGTTCCTACGTTTGCAGGGAAGAATCGCTTTTCTTCTGACGTTCACATGGCGAGGCACAGGGGGCTCACTAAGGCGTATGGCTGTCAAGAATGCATATTTAAAACTAACAGGAAGCATGATTTGCTACGACACATGGTTAGACACAAAGGAATGTCAGAGGCGGAGACGCATAAGTGTGAGAATTGTGAATACGAGACCAGGTATAAGAAGTATATGATCCGGCACATGGTGAAACATCTTGCATCTAGAGCAGAGAGAAAATTTAAATGTGATAAATGTCCATATGAAACGAAAATTAAGTGCAATCTACGCACACATAATCTGATGCACAAGGACAGATCGGAGGTGGAGATGCATAAGTGTGATAGTTGTGAATTCGAGACCAGGTATAAGAGCAGTTTAATCCAGCACATCATGGTGAAGCATCGGGATCCCAAGACCGAGAGAAAATTTAAATGTGACAAATGTCCATACGAAACTGATTTTAAGTCGTACCTTCGCGTACATAGTCAGACACACAAGGACAAATCGGAGGTGGAGATGCACAAGTGTGAGAATTGTGAATACGAGACCAGGTATAAGTGTGTTATGAAGAAACACTATATGATACACAAGGACAAATCGGAGGTGCAGATGCACAAGTGTGATAATTGTGAATACGAGACCAAGTATAAGTGTTATATAAAGAAGCACATGCTGAAGCATCTGGATCCCAATGCGGAGAGAACATTTAAATGTGATAAATGTTCTTATGGAACGGATGTTAAGTCGTACCTTCGCTTACATAGTCTGACACACAAGGACAAATCCGAGGTGGAGATGCACAAGTGTGAGAATTGTGAATACGAAACCAGGTATAAGTCTGTTATGAAGACACACTGTCTGATACACAAGGACAAATCGGAGGTGCATATGCACAAGTGTGATAATTGTGGATACGAGACCAAGTATAAATGTGATATAAAGAAGCATATGATGAAGCATGTTGAATCCAGAGCAGAGTCCAATCTACGCGTAGACAATCTGAGACACAAGGACAGATCGGAGTTGGTGATGTACAAGTGTGATAATTGTGAACACGAGTACAGGCATAAGGGTAGTATGGTAAAGCACATGCGGCGGAAGCATTGTGATCCCAAAGAGCAGAGGAAGTTTTAATGGTAAATGTTTATATAAAGTGGATTTGACATCCTCAAACACAAGAGATTTGATGAGATTTCAATGGAGCATTCGTACAGTTTACAGTACGGTGGGGTAGTGTCGTGTCGGAATTTTTTGTGTTATCGGGCAGGTCATTTGACTGCGTTGATCGTGAAGCATTACTGTACAAGTGGTTTCGTTATGGAATAAATGATGTTTCATAAAGATGTATTCACAATTAATAATAATAAAATTTCTAAGTATGAACAGCTAGAAGTAAGCTGAGGTGTTCCACAGGGGTCAGTATTGTGGCCTGTGTTATTTTTTTCATGTAAATCACCTGAACCGTAGAACATCTGATGCTGATTTCAATTTATATGCAGACGACGTCAATTATAATTTCTAATTAATCAGATTCTCTTGTAATGTGAAAAAAAATACGTACGTCTTTAGGATGTCTACAAAAAGATATGTTTATTAATCTTATTAAAGTCTTCAGGCGTTCAGACATAATATAGACATAAAAAATATGTCTCTAAGATTTATTGTGCTGTCTGGGTCTGTAGTGTAATAGTTTCAACATTTTTACGCAAGAGACCAAGTGCCAGCTATAAAAATTAAGGTTATATATCAATTTGTCTGTGGGTTGTGTATTTATTTATTTATTACAATTTTAATTAATGTTTAACGATTTTTTTATATTATTGATGTAATAATATACCTACTATGTAACACTTTTAGTTTATTATAATACCTATATAAAAACAGCAGTATATATAAACAGCAAAGTACGTAGAATGGGAGGCATTAAAAAATGGAGAAAATGTGGAAATTTCCATATAAATAACAATCCGGTAAGTACATATATATGCCATAGATATATGGCAGTAGGTATATGCCACATGATGGCAAATGAATTGACCTCTATGGCAAATAGGTACATGTAACACTCTCAATATCATACGACAATGTTAATTGTACCTACAAAAGTAGTTGAGTAAAATACCTAGGTAAGTACAAAAAGAAGTCCATACTATAGGTAATAAGTCATGCTAGCCATAACATCTCGCATCATTCTTAATTTGTCATCAATCTGGGAGGATTTTAAGTGACCAGAGTTTAGACTATTCTCGTCATATTTTAAGCATCTTAAATGGTCTAGGAAAACCTCCGATCTCCGAGTTTGATTACTTACTCGATTTTCACCCATTTTCTACCCAACATTCAAAATTCAGAGTACAGTAGGCGGTGTAGCCTGGACCTAACTAATATGGTCAATTATTACAAAAATCAGACACAAAGGTAAGACAGTTAGGTCTTGAAAATTAGGAACAAACCCTTTTCTGTATTTACACAATTTACACATTATAATCACATTAACCTTAACTGATAAAAATCCTATAGTTCCAGTAGATAAACTAAAACATATCGAAGTTTCTTACAATTGGATGAGCACCGTGGATACCTACCGACACATCACATTATAGTCCTATGTATATAGCTCTTAAAATATGTATTATATAGTGAGGCCCTCAAAATAACAGATAATGTTGCGGAAATTGGTATGCTCATAATTTAATACATACCTCTTGACTTAAGTAGGCATTAATCAATTTTCAGGGCTGTATAAGATCTTATAAACAATATTTTGAAGTTAAAGATTTGATTTAAGGATGATAGTGTCACAGAGTGACACCGTCTACTATTTCTGTGACAGTCAGGGTTGAAAGAACTCTAAAACGAAACGTACTAAACGGCCCATTCAAACGTACTGATTACAAGGCCAACGCACTGAATGTTCTATGGTCTATGAGGATATATATTTTCTCAGATGAAAGTGATCTGATACATTTGACTATATTTCTGTTTTGTTGTGATCAAAACTTTTCTTTTACTATTACCGTTCTAAACGGTACTGCTCATCCGCATTTAATAAAAACATGACTTTTCCGCCATTGTCTACCATCTACCACAAAATGAAAGAAATCACAGAACACATAATATGGACCATAATTTGACATTACTAACCTGAGTTATTGCAGAACAAGAGTATATAACGCGTAGACCGATGTGGTGTCAATAGATAGGCTCTCTCAGCTTGTCAATATAGTAATATAGCATTTATAGCATATCGTAATTCTGTGATATCTTATACTGATACGGAAACGTACTGGATTTATTGGGCGACGTACCGTCGTACTTTTTACATACCAAACGTATGGAATTCAGTACAAATGTACTGAATCTGGCAACCCTGGTGAAAGTGCAGTAACGTGATATATAAAATTCGCGCTCCCCGACTGTGGTAGAAGAAACTCGAGGATTCTGTGACTCTAGTTGCGTCTCCAGTCTCCATATGACGCAGTTAGTATTTATTAGCAGAGGCAACCATTCAATTATTAGTTCCTAGTATAATATAAAATGGAAAACAAGCAAATTTGCAGGCTATGTCTTGAAATAGTACCGTCTGAGGACGCTGAGGCTATCGGGGAAAAGAAAAAGGAAATACTGGACATTTTGCTGATCAATGTTGTGCGTATTTGAAATATTTAACCACTTTCACGTTGATTGACTATTGCTATTTTTAGGACCTGCATATAATTGACAACGCTGTTGCATGTAGCAGGTGTATGGAGAAAGTACAGAGCGGTTTTGAGTTTAAATCCGCTTGTTTTCAAGTGGACAATTGCATTTCAACCATTGTCGATGCCGACGTCCCGGTAGATATGAAGGAAATATTTCAAGGAGAGATGAGGGGCACGGCAATGGCCAATGTAAACTTGGAGAATAGACAGATATGCCGGTTGTGCATGGCGCTAATAGAAGACAAGGCTCTCGGCTGCAACACAGACTTGAAAGATATAATAGCAAATTGTTTGCCTGAAGTGGTAAGTGGTCTGTTTACATAAATTTCTTCAGTAAGATTGTCAAGTGAATCTTCCATACAAGAGAATTTTACTGTGGCTGGTATTTCTTATAGGTATGACGGATTATTTGAAACCCTAACCTCAAACCACTGCTACTTTATCGTTTCTTATTTATCAGTTTCATTTGCACGATACTTTATAATTTAGTAATGTCAGTGATGGAAATCTTTTATTTACCACTTTTTATACCAGACTCATTTAGCCGTGGCCAGTACCTATGTGTGACAAAAGTCTTCATTTTAATTATTGCCTAAATATATTTCCTAAACTAAGCCTTTGGGACAAAAAATTACTGTCTCTTCTATCTTGCAAATTCACGTAACAATGAAAATAGAAAAAATGTCACGGATGACGAATGATCGACATAATAAATACATAAATTACAATTTTTGTAGGATCTACATAGAGTTCACGAGCCTGTAGTCTGTGAGCTGTGTTTTAGTCAGATGAAAAAATTAAATGAATTTATAAATGCGTGCCAAGAGATAGAGCAAAGGATTAATAATTATTATCTCCAAGCTGGGGTGGACCATGCCATTCCTGTTTCGGTTAATATTAATGACCTCCTCAAATTTAAGGACAATACGATTAGCGGGCTCATTACGGAGGAAAGTTCAAATTTTGATAGTGATTTACTGAAGGAACCCAAAAAAGAAGATACTGCCAATATTGAATTCGAGGAGATTTACATCAAGGATGAATTAGCCAGTGGGTAAGTATTGGAACGTTGTCCGTGTTTAGGAAATAAAAATTGCAATAACGTATTAATATTTATGTATTTATTTCTAATTAGTTTAGTTATAATGTGTATAATATGTTAATTTTTGCCGCCTTGCATATCTACAAGCATCCTTTTTTTTAAGTATTGTCATTGCAGCCTCTTATTTTTTTATGAGTGTAATTTTTTTATAAAAGCTCTATACTTGAATATTTAGGTTCTACCACCTACAATTGTACACCGGGCATGTAGGTATATATAGTTTTTTTATGGTTATTTTTTGTGCTTAAACCTGTGCTACTTTTTTTGTGAATTTTTTGAAAATTTTATGTTTTTTTTTGTATTTTATACAGTAAACCTGTATCTGCAATAAATCTATGTATAGTTAGAAACAAAGAAAGAGTTTTGCAGTAGCCAGTATGAATCAAATAATGGATGAAAGGTACTTTGCTTGATTTTTCAAAAAGCGACAAATTTACCTGGGTTATTCTCATTACGGGTTATTTTTAAGGGTAAGCGCTTTTAGTAGCCTTTTGGTGTATATCAGACCATCATATATATTATTAATTTGGCACTCCAGAAGGGTATCCAACACGTGGGCATCTATGTTGCAATGGCCGTACAGCAGCCATTTATTAATCGATTTTTATGCTTGTTTGTGACAATAACTGGATTATTATTGATGTATTTTTTTTGTTTTTGTGTTATCACCACTAGCTTTAAGGTCATACTAACAGCATTTTATTGATCGATAGTAATCCCGTTGTTTGGTTTGATCTGAAAAAATGCGAATACTTGGAACATGTAGGTATATTTGTTTTATTTTTACTAACAATTAAACCACCAATTAAACGCTATGTCCACCTATTGACCTTGTTCAAAACTCTTGTTGCATAGTTTCTTGGTAAACACATTCAGGATTTGTGTGCAATAACTGGAGATATTTATATATAGTCTTAGATAATAACCTACATGCCTATCTGAACGAGCGGTCAACATCTTCAGCCATATATCAATTTATATAGTAAAATAATTTACAATATTCATGAGTTATTGTCTGATTGACATACATTTCATTTGAAATCCCTTTTTACTGTATCTTCAGTTTCATATTTTGGTAGGAAGATGATGCAGTCTGTCTGCCTGTCAAATATCTTCCCGCAATGTAAAATATCGGTACAATATTTATAATTTAAAAAAACGTAATTGTAAAATAATAAAATTATTGTTGTCTTTGCGGATGATTGGATAAGCCGAAACCTTTGCTTGACTTACCAAAAGTCCCCATGATTATTCAAATAATTAAAAGCAGCTATCAAGAAAATAGATAATATCACAGAAAATTAAATATTGTGTTTTAGTGACGAAATGGGGGATTCCGTTCCATCGGGGGCATGCATAAGTTTCAGGAACAGCCGTTCCTTAAAGAGGAAAAGGGAAGTCGCTGCGAAAGGTAAGCAGATATTTTCAAAAGTAACATCAATAATATTTGAAAGCGGCATTTAGTCGAATATTTTTGTTACACCTAATTTAACAAATGGTTTTAAAATCCAATTATATTTTTTTAAGATAAAACATAATTAAAATAATAATATTAAAACATAAATAAAAATTTACTTCACTTTTTTTAGTGTTTTTATCATTTGTTGTGTTGGTACCTAATAGTACTAGCATTACTGTTCTGAAGTAAATGCTAATAAGACGTTTCTACGTTTGCAGGAAGGAGGCATTTTCCTTCTGATGGTGGCATGGTGAGGCACGGGGGGGGCCACAAGAAGTTTGCCTGTCAAGAATGCACATACAAAACTGACACGAGGTCTCTGTTAGCACGACACGTGCTTAGACACAGGGACAAATCAGAAGTGGAGATGTACAAGTGTGCGAATTGTGAATACGATACCAAGTGGAAGCTTAATCTGATCCGGCACATGCTGAAACATCGTGATCCCAAGGCGGATAAATATTTTAAATGTGATAAATGTCCGTATGAAACGAATGATAAGTTCAACCTGGGTCGACATAATCTGAGACACGAGGACAAATTGGAGGTGGGGATGTTCCGGTGTGAGACTTGTGAATACGAGACCAGGTTTAGAGGTGATATGAAGGAGCACGTGATGAAGCACCGTGATCCCAAAGCGGAGAAAAAATTAAAATGTGCTAAATGTCCATATCAAACGGACCGAGCGGATCACTTACGCCAGCATAGTCTGATACACAAGGATAAATCGGAGGTGCAGATGCTCAAGTGTGAGACTTGTGAATACAAGACGAGGTATAAAGGTAATATGAACCAGCACATGATGAAGCATCGTGATCGCAATGCGGAGAGAAAATTTAAGTGTGATAAGTGTCCATATAAAACGGATTTTAAGTCATGCCTACGCGCGCACAGTCTGGTACACAAGGACAAATCGGAGGTGGAGATGCACAAGTGTGATAATTGTGAATACGAGACCAAGTTTAAGAGTAGTATGGTCAAGCACAAGCGGCGGAAACATTGATCCCAAAGCACACAGGAAATTTTAATAGTAAATATCTATATAAACCCGAAGTCATACCCTCAAATACACGGGATTTTTATGATATTTCATTGGAGAATTGATACAGTTCACAGTACGGCTGGGAAGTGTGGTGGCGCAATTTTTTATGGTAGCAGCAGGGTATTTGACTGCGTTGATCACAAAGCATTACTTTATAAGTTGTCTCATTATGGTTTCATTGAGATGGATAAGCTAATTTTTAAACGGTAACAGTCAGTACGTGTTTATGTTTATAATTAATTTTAATAAAATTCCTAGGCATGAACAGCTAGAACTAAGCTTTGGTATTCCGTAGGGGTCCGTATTGGGGCCTGTGTTATTTTAATTTTATCTAAATGACTTGGGGCGTAGAATATTTGATGCAGATTTCACTTTATATGCGGACGAAACATCAATTATAATTTCTAATAAATCAGATTATAACTTACTATGTAGTTTGTGGTTTTTGAAAACCAATCGTTTATATTCTTAATACAATTTTTTATTACAAATAAAGTCTATGTTTGCAAAAATAAGTGGTATTTTTCAATATGTATTATGTAACAATTTTAACATTAGGTAGCACATTAAAATGTTTTGTTTTGTAATTTTTGGTTATACATTTTATGTGAAGAAGTAGAATAAAGACCCCATTATTCAATTCAAGAATAAAGAACAATATATAAATCAAGAAGAAGACAGAAGTTTCTATTGTTTATTTTTTCACCCTTACCCCTCAAACGTCTTTGAGTGAATGTATAATCGTCACCAATAAATCGCTACTCAGCACCAGCATACTCAGGTTTGTTAGAAAGTGAGGGCGTATGTAGTCTGTAACTGTGCTGACGGCGATTACATAAAACTCATATGTGGCCAACATGCATATTTATAATTCTTGTTCTATATTTATAATTTATAGTTCTTGATCCACAAGTATTTTGTGTTTACGTGGGGAAAGTGTCTAGTGTTCATTCAAGTATTCTTAGTATTTGTCTATGGTGATAACCTACAACCACAGAGGACACAGACTCTGTGCTATAACAAGTCAGTCTTTGTTGATGTTTTGTGAGACAATCCAGGCATTGTGCTCGCATTTTTTTATGATCGCTTGGTTTTGGACTTCAGTCACTTCAGTGCTTGAGGCGTTTGACATTTTTGACTTTGTATAACGAAACGGTAATGGAAGTCGAAATTGTATCTCTCCGCTAATGAATGCGTGACAGTGTTTTAATTTGTTGAGTACTATATCCATATCGTATTTGTTTAAAATGCAGAACAATACTGAAAGTGTGTGCAGATGTTGCCTGAAATTAGTGCATAGTGCAAAAGACGTCGATTTACTAAATGAGGTTATGAGAGAAATGTTGAGTTTACTTTCAATAAAATTGGTAGGTCGACCGCTTTTAGCGGTTTTTTACACTTTTTTATCTCAATAGATTAATTGTTGTAAAGCTAATTGTGCAGTACCTTCCGATATCAATGTACAATTTTGTTCCTTTCAGGATTTGAATGTGAGTGAGCATCCTTCTGTGTGTGGTATGTGTTTAGGGTTCCTCGATGAAATTTACTTATTTAAATCGAAATGTCTTTATAATGAAAATATTGTCAGCGCCCACATTGAGACTAACTCGAAAGTTAGTCTAAGGGACATTTTAATAGCAATAGAAAATAAACCTAATGTCCCCAGTGACAAAGATGAAGTGGTATGTCGTTTATGTATGAAAATACCTCTGAATTGCAGTTACATAGCTTTGGGTGGAACTGGTGAGGAAATTTCCTTATCTAGAGCTATGATACAAACTCATCTACCAGAAATGGTAAGTACAAAACATTTTTTCTGTGTAAGCTGTTGGAAAATAATTTTTCAGGATCTGAATATTACCGAGAAACCCATAATGTGTGACTCATGCCATGTATGTCTTAAAAGTTATGTATCTTTTGCTACAAACTGTATGACTGTCGAGGAGAAAATAAAACTGTATTGTGACTTTCAAAAAAGCAGAGGCCCTGTAGATTTAGCATGTGTGCGGCAATTTACCGAAGGTAAGGCATTTGATATGCAGACTCGGCTTAGTAAGGATTTGGTCATAAAGCAAGAAGAAGGTTTGGTAGTGATTAAGGTAGAAAAGGCCTGGGATGCAGAGGATTTTGTATCAGAAGGCAATTTTTTGGACAGCGGTAGCGGTTCAGAATTGCTTTTGAAGCATGAGGAGATTGATATAAAATCAGAAAATGATGAGATAAGGTAGGTGGGTAGGGTAGGTAAGTTTTCTGGATTGTGTATTAATGTATTACCGAAAATTGATATGTGTATCTCAGTCAGGCAGCAAGCGTCCCTATCTGACTGAGAAACACAAGCGACATTATGTATAAAGTACGGTCGAGGGAAGTAATTTAGGCAGTTGAAATCTCTACACATGACACGTAACTGTACAATAATAAAATTGTTGTCATGTCTTTGAGGAAAGTCTAATAAACCAAAATGTTCACTTGAAATATCAAACAAATTAAATGCTGCTGTCAAAGAAATTAGTAATATCATAGAGAATAATATTGTCTTTTATAGTGAAGAAATGGGTTATTACGTTCCATCAGGATCAAGCGGTCATTCTGGAAATAGCGGTGTCTTAAAAAGAAAAAGGCAGATCAGACAATCGGCAGCAAAAGGTAAGGGGATATTCTCAAAGTAACATTAAGAAGAAATCAGCCTTCAGATATTATCTGAAGGCTGATTTCTGTAAAATAAGAGTATACTAACCGAAAATACTTCAAGAAATTACACATAATTTAGCAGATGGTGTTTGTGTTTATGTTTTTAATATTGCAGGTTTTAAATGATCTACATTGGTGAGAGAGCTCGCCAGCATACAATATTATTTATTAATAACCCTCTACAACTTCTTGTGTGGCCTAATTATAAATAGTCTACCACTGTTTTCCCCTCCAAAAACTCTTGCAACCGACGCTTTCTCAATAGTATGAATCAATAACAAATAGTATCATTAAGAATAAGTACCTTATAAAGAAGCAATACATACGCTATATTCCCACGAGTCTCAATGTTTGATATTTTCGGCATATGAAGTATACCTAATGAAGGTTTCTATTAAATTTATAATTTAATGAGTTATCTGATTTAATTTGAATTCTTTCAATTCTTTGGATTTACTTCATATAAATCAGGTTCCATATTTCGTTATATGATTATTGATTGAGAATTTGTAAAATATTTTAGTGCCTCTCATTATAAAACCAAGATATCGGTATGTTTTATGACAAGTTGATTCTACACAAAGTTCCAATGTTAATTTTTGTTGTCATCGAGATTTCATGGCCAGAGCTTTAGCTATTACCTCAGTGTTTACCAACTTACATATACTGAGAGGCTCCTACATGAGTAGGAGCTTCTCAGAAATAGAGAAATCACTAGATATATATGATATATGTATATATAAATACTAATATCAACAGCAATGGCCGACAGGAAGCAGTGCGGCGTCGCTGCCGCCAACTTGAGACAGAATACCCTAAAAATCACTACATTTGCCGCACTATTTGTATTTGCGCTTAGTGACGTTACATGATTTTATTTATTTTTCTTACAGCTTGTTTTAGAACTAATCAAAAAAATAAAAATACTGGTATCTTCTTTTTCCATTTACTTTTTGCTGCCATTGTTAAAAAAACTGCAAAAATACTCTGTTCTGTTGATTCAAAAATAAAAATTGCCCCAGAAAACACACTACACGTGATGTCGGATGTAACAGGGATGCGCGATACACCAAAAACCGGCGATGTCGTGAAACTGAGCGCGGCACAGAATATTCTTTTCTTTCACAATTTATCCCGTGTAAAATCTTACGGACTACGTTTATCTCTGTCGCTCGCACACGATTCTGGAACATCTATTTCATTTCATCTGTGCCAGTCCATAAATAGCACAACGAACGAAGCTACCCGCGGCCTACCGTTTTCCAATTTTTACGTACCTATTTTTGAAAGCGTGCGTCTCGTCGACGGGGCAGTGCGCTATTGCCAGACTTTCTATAAACTCTTGAAGACTGGGGAGAAATGCACTAGATAGAAAATGTGTTTAAATGAAAGATACAGTTAATATTTATGTATTTTTACGAATAAATAAGGTGGTGTCATGGCTCCGTGGCACTACCTCACCAGTTGCCACTGTACTCTAATATCTTTTAGGAAAAAATGGCCCACTTATACGTGGCCGTCTGTTTAGGGAATTTTAGAAGGTATTGGCAAGGGTTACTTGTTTATAGTGGCAGCTTATATATAGTAGTTTAGCTTTATTGATTTTTTTCCTCTCTCTACTGACCTATGAGGTTTGGAACATATATAGGACATATATAAATATACCTATATACAGATCACATACATCCACAAATATATTTTTGTCTTATTATAATTTTCCAGCATTTTTCCCACTAGTTTTGATTCTCTTTGTTTTTATAGATTGAGAAAATGAATAACAGGGCCACTTAACGGCTAGGGGCTCATCTAGTCTAAAAGGCACACTTGCTGAAACCATGGATAATGGATAACCATGGAGTAGTCAATAGGATAATCTTTTACTATACAATAATTTACATTAAATTACATTCTAATATTGCTCACTAGTACGCCCACTGGTAAGATATTTTGTTCTAAAAAATAATACTCAAATGATAGCTTCAAGCATTTTATCTGCAACTGAAATAATGGCTATAGGGCATAATTGTTTACCAAATTTCTATGTCCACTCTTAAATACAGGAATAATTCGTGTTTGTTTCCAAATAACATGCAAAACACCCTCAGAAATGCATTTATTACATATAAGAAGCAACGGATAAGTGATGGTGTTCTTGTTTTGGAAGTTGTTTTGGAAGGACAGTTTTGGAAGACAAAATATAGTAGTAGAATATGCTCAGCCACCACTTACTTTGAAACAGAGAGAGTTTACGGTTATCTGAACTCTTTATATTAATATTTGTCTCTATAGACGGATGATGTTTATCTTCGAGTATGGAGGGGTTAGAGCAACAATTCGGAGATTGAACTAAAAGATTATCTATTGAACTAAAAACAAGATCAACGAGCTTACCATTATCATTAGGCATGCTATTATATCGATGAGGCTTTAAATAATTTTAAGCCTCAATAAGAGATTCACCGAAACGATCTGTAGTACTTAATGTATATAAATCTTTACAGTTATCAGGGTTCTCCCATGTAATAATACGCAACACAAATAATACGCAACACAAATGTAGTTGTGTTAAACTCTCTACTTTAATGCTCACCCATAAACAAATTGTCAGACGCATCTCAACATTTGTTGGCCCAACATTTTCGCCGGACAAATAATTTCTCATGGGTTGTATTCAATTATGTTGCAACTACAATTTGAAAAAAAGACGATTGCTGTAAGTTTGTATTATAACTCAAAAGCTCCGCAAAGCCGATAATTTTCGCATAGAAAAACGGTGATAGACTAATCATAATTATGCCATACAAGTACTAGACATTATGCTATTATACTTTTTTTAAATAAAATTTTGAATATTTGGCTCACTTTTTTTGATTAATTCATTTCTGATGTAGGGAATAAAATAATTGTTCCAGTTTTTCTGTTCTGAAATAAATGTTACCAAGATATTCCTACGTTTGCAGGGAGGAATCATTTTTCTTCTGACGATCACATGGCGAGACACAGGGGACTCACTAAGGCGTATGGCTGTCAAGAATGCACATTTAAAACTGACAAGAAGGATATTTTGGTACAACACAAGGTCAGACACAAAGACAAGTCAGAGGTGGAGATGCATAAATGTGAGATTTGTGAATTCGAAACCAGATATAAGCGAAGCATGATACCTCACATGTTGAGGCATCGCGATCCCGGAGCAGAGAAAAGATTTAAATGTGATAAATGTCAGTATGAAACGGATTTTAAGTCCAATCTACTTACACATAATGTGATGAAACACAAGGACAAATCGGAGGTGGAGATGCACAAGTGTGAGCATTGTGAATATGAAACTAGGTATAAGAGTGATGTAATCCGACATATGTTGAAACATCGTGACCCCAAAGCGGAGAAAAAATTTAAATGTGATAAATGTTTATATGGAACAGATTTGAAGTCAAACCTTAGCAAGCACAATCTCAGACACAAATTGGTGGTGGAGATGCACAAGTGTGATAATTGTGAATACGAAACGACTTATAAAGGTCGTATGATCCAGCATATGGTGAAGCTTCATGATCACAAAGCGGAGAGAAAATTTAAGTGTGATAAATGTCAATTTGAAACTGATTTGAAGTCCTCCCTACGTACACATACTCTGATACATAGGGACAAATCGGAGGTGGAGATGTTCAAGTGTGAGAATTGTGAATACGAGACAAGGTATAAAAGTGTTATTATCGGACATATGGTGAAGCATCGTGATCCCAAAGCGAAGAGAAAATTTAAATGTGATAAATGTACATATGAAACGGATTTTAAGACCTCCCTACGCACGCATAATCTGATACACAAGGATAAATCGGAGGTGGAGATGCTCAAGTGTGAGAATTGTGAATACGAGACGAGGTATAAAGGTAATATGATCCAGCACATGGTGAAACATCGTGATCGTAATGCGGAGAGAAAATTTAAATGTGATAAATGTCCGTATGAAACGGATCTTAAGTCATACCTACGCTCGCACAGTCTGATACACAAAGACAAATCGGAGGTGGAGATGCACAAGTGTGATAATTGTAAGTACGAGACCAGGTTTAAGAATAGTATGGCCAAGCACAAGCGGCGGAAACATTGTGATCCCAAAGCACACAGGACATTTTAACGGTAAATATCTATATAAAGCGGAAGTGATACCCTCAAACACAAGGGATTTGATGATATTTCACTGGAGCATTGGCTCAATTTTTTGTGGTAGCAGCACGGCATTTGACTGCGTAGATCACGAAGCATTACTTTATAAGTTGTCTCAAAATTGAAAAAAGCGGTTTCATGAAGAAAACGCTGTGGAAAATGCCTCAGGTCCTAGTAAACTGAAATATATATGCAGAAAAAATTTGCAAGTATTGTAGTGAGCGATGAATTTAATAGCTCAATAAATCAAATGTGGTTTTTAATCAAATGTGATTTTTTATCAAATATTATTTTTTCAGTTCATTTGCAAGCATATGCTTTTAGTTTGTGGTTTTTGAAAATCAATCGTTTATATTCCTTATACCATTTTTTATTACAAATAAAAGTCTTTGTTTGCAAAATTAAGTAATTTTATTATGCATTATGTAACAACTTTAACATTAGGTATCACATTAAAATGTCATGTTTTGTTATCTGTGGTTATACATTTTATGTGTAGAAATAGAATAAATACCCCATTGTTCAATGTACAAATAAAGAACTAGATAAAAAAATCATTTTTAACAGCACCTCACCATCACCAGTTATGGTTATTAAATTAATTACGAAGGTTCCTATCTTATTTTTGTACGTGTACAAATTTTCAGTATGCTCCGAGCTCGACAGAAGTTTCTGTTGCATATTTTAACACCCTTCCCCCTCAAACGTCATTGTTTGTATGCATAATCGGCGTCTCTAGTATATCGGATACTGTCTAACATCACCGTAGTCAGGTTTGTTAGTAATGGCGGGCGTATGTATCCGGTGACGGCGATTACATACAACTCATGTGTGGCTATTAGAATGTACATAATATTCCTACATATATGTTTTGTGACAACAGCCCAAGATGCATATTTATAATTGTTCTTGATCCACGAGTATTTTGTTTTTACGTGGGGAAAGTGTCTCTAGTGTTCATTAGGTTCATTCAGGTATTCCTAGTATTTGTCTATGATGATAACCTACAACAAGAGTCAGTCTTTGTTGGTGTTTTGTGAGACAATCAATCCTGTAATTGTGCTCGCATTTTTTTTGTGACGCTTGGTTGTGGACTTCTCTGGCATTAGACATTTTTCATTTTGTGTACCGAAAAGGTAATGGAAATAGAAATTATTTCTGTCGGCTGATGAATTCAATGTGTGATAGTGTTTTAATTTGTGAGTACTATATACATATTGTATTTGTTTAAAATGCAGAACAATACTGAAAGTGTGTGCAGATGTTGTCTGAAATTAGTGCATAGTGCAAATAATGTCGATTTACTAAATGAGGTTATGAGAGAAATGTTGAGTTTACTTTCAATAAAATTGGTAAGTCGACCGCTTTTAGCGGTTTTTTATACTTTTTCATCGCTATAGATTAATTATTGTGAAGCTAATTCGGCGGTACCTTCCGATATCAATGTGCAACTTTGTTCCTTTCAGGATTTGAATGTGAGTGAGCATCCTTCTGTATGCGGTATGTGTTTAGGTTTCCTGGATGAAATTTACTTATTTAAATCAAAGTGCCTTCATACTGAAGATAGTATCAGCGCCCACATTGATACTAACTCGAAAGTTAGTTTAAGGGACCTGTTAATAGAAATAGACAATAAACGTAATGTCCCCATTAGCGAAGATCAAGTGATATGTCGTTTATGTATGAAAATACCTCCGAATGGCAGTTACATAGCATTGGGTGAAACTGGTGAGGAAATTTCCTTATCTAGATATATGATACAATCTCATCTACCGGAAATGGTAAGTACAAAACATTTCTCCTGTGTAAGCGGATGATTGACAATAACTTTTCAGGATCTGAATATTACCGAGAAACCCATAATGTGTAACTCATGCCAAGTATGTTTTAAAAGTTATGTATCTTTTGCTACAAACTGTAAGACTGTCGAGGAGAAGATAAAACTGTATTGTGACTTTCAAAAAAGCAGAGGTCCTGTAGATTTAGCGTGTGTGCGGCAATTTACCGAAGATAAGGCATTTGATATACAGACTCGGCTTAGTAAGGATTTGGTCATAAAGCATGAAGAAGGTTCGGTAGTGATTAAGGTAGAAAAGGCCTGGGATGCAGAGGATTTTGTATCGGACGGCAATTTTTTGGACAGCGGTAGCGGTTCAGAATTGCTTTTGAAGAATGAGGAGATTGATATAAAATCAGAAAATGATGAGATAAGGTAGGTGGGGTAGGATTAAGATAGTTTTCTGGATTGTGTATTAATGTATTACCGAAAATTGAAATGTGTATCTCAGTCAGACAGCAAGCGTCGCTGTCTGACTGAGTAACACAAGTGATACTATGTAGAAAGTACAGTTGGGGGAAGCAGTTTAGGCAGATGAAATCTCTACACATGACACGTAACTACAATAATAAATTTGTTGTCGCGTCTTTGAGGAAATTTGAATAAATCAAAATGTTTACTTGAAATATCAAAGAAATTAAATGCAGCTGTCAAAGAAATTATCAATATCATAGAGAATAATATTGTCTGTTATAGTGAGGAGATGGGTCATTATTCTGTTCCTTCAGGGCCAAGCGACCATTCTGGAAAGAGCGGTTCCTTAAAAAGAAAAAGGGAGATCAGACAATCGGCAGCAAAAGGTAAGGGGATATTCTCAAAGTAACATCAAGAATAATATTTGAGTGCTGAATTCAGTAAAATATTAGTATATTAACTGAAAATATTTCAAGATTTAGTGATTCTCTTAGCAATTTTAGTGACTCTCATTATAAAACCAAGATTTCGATATGTTTTATGACAAATTGATTCTACACAAAGTTCCATTGTTAATTTTTTCGTCATCGAGATTGTATGGCCATAGGTTTAGCCATTAGCTCAATGTTTAGCAACTTACATATACTGAGAGGCTCCTACATGAGTAGGAGGAAGAAATAATGTGCAATATTCAGAGATAAGTGTTGAATTGCAGTTTGATTTTCTATCAAGCTTTCTATCTATCTGTTAAAATTATGGCCTCAAGCATTTTATATGCAACTGAAATATTTTTATATGCAACTGATTACCAAATTTCGATGTCCATTCTTAAATACAAGAATAATTTGTGCTTGTTTCCAAATAACATGCAAAACACCCTTAGAAATGCATTTATTAGGTATATATGAAAAGCAACGGATAAGTAATGGTGGTCTTACAATTTTGGAAGAGTCTATATAGTATGCGTAAGAGTATATATATAATAGTAGGAGAGTATGTAGTAAGCCCAGTACCTTTATTTATATCCAGTTTTTCAATATGATTCTAAACATGCCCAATAGTAACAAAGTTAAGGATAATTATGTCCAATGGCTCTATATGTGATTTATTCCCGAAGAAGTATCTGCTGGTTCGAATACGGATGCAAAGTAATTAGAGAAAGCCTTGCAAATCTTATCAGTGTGCTAGTTTATCCTAACACTGTACAAATTTTGAAAATTATTTAACTTAACTCCTACTGGAAAGAAATGATCAAAAGCCTTTCACAGTGCCACCGAATCCTCAACATTTAAACCAGTCAGTTCAATATCCCAATTTATTTTATCAAGTACATTATTTATGACATTAATTCTAAGACAGAGTGAACGGCACCGTGTTTCTAATATTGGAAATCAAATGCTTATCAATTACATTTTTAAACATTTACATCACTTTTTTGTATTAATTAATTTGTTATGTAAGTAATAGTAGATACAGCATTTTCGTTCAGGGGTAAATGTTAATAAGAGAGGTTAATACTGTTGCAGGGAGGAAGCATTTATCTTCTGATGATCACATAGCGAGACAAAAGGGGCTCAGTTGGTTTGACTGTAAAGAATGCTCATTCGAAACTGACAAGGACTATGCTTTGACACAGCACATGGTTAAACACAAAGACAAGTCAGAAGTGGAGATGCACAAGTGTGATACTTGTGAATTCGAGACCAGGTATAAGTGTAGTATGAAGAAGCACATGCTGAAGCATTGTGATCCCAAAGCGGAGAAAAAATTTAAATGTGATAAATGTCTATATGAAACGATTAGGAAGTCTAACCTACGAATACATATTCTGATGATACACAAGGACAAATCGGAGGTGGAGATTCACAAGTGTGAGAATTGTGAATTCGAGACTAGGTATAAGAATAGCATGACCAAGCATATGCGGCGGAAGCATCGTGATCCCGAAGCGAAGAGAAAATTTATGTGTGATAAATGTCCGTATGAAACGGATTTTAAGTTCTGCCTAACCAGGCATAATCTAAGCAGGCATAGTCTGACACACAAGGACAAATCGGAGGTGGACATGCTCAAGTGTGAGAATTGTGAATTCGAGACGAGGTATAAAGGTGGTATGATCCGGCACATGGTGAAACATCGTGATCCCATAGCGGAGAGAAAATTTAAGTGTGATAAATGTCCATATGAAACCGATTTTAAATCCTACCTTTGCTCGCATAATCTGATACACAAGGACAAATCGGAGGTGGAGATGCACAAGTGTGATAATTGTGAATACGAAACCAGGTATAAGTATAGTATGGTCAAGCATATGCGACGGAAGCATCGTGATCCCAAAACGAAGAGAAAATTTATGTGTGATAAATGTCCATATGAAACGGATTTTAAATTCTCCCTTCATAAGCATGATCTAATACACAAGGATAAATCGGAGGTGGAGATTCACAAGTGTGAGAATTGTGAATACGAGACGAGGTATAAGGGTTGCATGATCCAACACATGGTGAAGCATCGCGATCCCAGAGTAGGGAGAGCATTTAAATGTGATAAATGTCCATATGAAACGAATTTTAAGTTCCCCCTAATCAGGCATAATCTGATACATAAGGACAAATCGGAAGTGGAGATGCACAAGTGTGATAATTGTGAATACGAGACCAGGCATAAGTATAATTTGATCCGGCACATGGAGAAGCATCTTGTTCCCATAGCGGAGAAAAAAATATAAATGTGATAAATGGAAAAGATTTTAAGTCATACCTTAGTAAGCAAAATCTGAGACACAAGAACAAATTGAATCTCAAAGTGGAGGGAAAATTTATATGTGATTAATTTCTGTACGAAATGGATTTTAAGTTTTCCCTACGCGCGTATATTCTGACAATAAAAAATTGGAGTTGGGGATGGACAAGTGTGATAATTATGAATACGAGTGCAGGCATAAGAGTATTCTCAAACACAAGAGATTTGATGAGATTTACTGAAGAATTTGCACAGGTTACGATACGGCGAGGAAGTGTCGTGTCGGAAGTTTTTGTTTTAGCAGCAGGACATTTAACTGTGTTGATCACGAAGCATTACTTTATAAGTTGTCTCATTATGGTATAATTTATGTTTTATTAGACGGATAAGCTAATTTTTGAATGTTAGTTTGTGTTCATAATTAATAATCATCAAATTAATAGGTATGAACAGCTAGAAGTAAGCTTAGGTATTCCACAGGGGTCAGTATTGGGGCCTGTGTTATTTTTATTTTATGTAAATGACCTGAGCCGTAGAACATCTGATTCAGATGTCCCTTTATTATGCGGACGACACATCAATTGATTTCTAATAAAACAGATTCTCTTCGAGTGTGAAAAAAAATGTATAAAAAATATACAACTGGTTTATTAGAAATTGGTTGCATTTTAATAACGAAAAACTGAACCAGCTGGGATTTTTAAGCACATCTATAGCTGTAAAATCGTTTTTAAAGATTTAAAAACCCAAATTCAACAATCTTTATTTATATTGGAATTATGTGTTTATGTCTTGTTAAATAAGCGAAAATTTACATTGACCAGGGATATCCATAGCAAAAATACCAGATAGGGAAACAATATTCACATACCGTTCAAGAAATATCACTTAACTTGCAAGTCTCCAAATAGTCTTGGATTAAAAGCATTTAATCTGCTACCCAGTAAAGTAAAGAATGCCGGCTCACTTAAACATTTAAAAAAATCCTTAAATGAAATTTTGATAACAAAATGTTTTTATAGTGTTAGTGACTTCATTAACTAGAAATGTGACTGTACGAATTTCTAATTTGAAAGATTGCTTAAGTATATTTGCATTATATAATTAAGTATTTTAATTATGTGTCTATATGTTTATATATATATGGATGTATATATTTCACCTCTAGTTTTAAGATTTTGACTTAATCATATAGAATTTTGTATTGTCACAAAGGAAAATAAAAATATCTATCTAAATAATAATTTGTGGGTGTTTTGTTGGTCTGGAGTGAAATTGAGACATTGTTAAATTATTTAATATAAATGATTGCGTACCGTTGCTCCCGCACTGTAATATATAGACTTTTTAACTACTTTTACTTATAATGGTAATCCTATCTACTTTTTTCCAATGGACCTTCTCAGGGTAAAAGAAGCCACCTGCTTCATTATGACATATATGTGGCCATTATATCAGCGCATGTTACGTCATTTTCGGATCACGCCCCCGGCTTTTTTAGCTGTGGAACATACACTACTTTTATCTATCTGAGCCTGTTCTCTATTTAACTTTATACTCCAAAACTCAAGCGAAGACTATATTAGAAATGAGAATGGAGAAAGTACAATATTTAAAAAACTGTTACTAGTTAAAAATGCAATTTGTAATAAATTATATTTATTGTTGCCCCCAAGGAGAAACCTACATCACGTCCTGAGAGAAACCTACATCCCGAGAGATACAGGGGGTTCAGTAAGGAGTTTGACTATCAAAAATGCACATTCAAAAGTGACAGGAAGCATATAATTAGGCGTAATGTGTGAGTATTAGGCATACATTTATTTGGATGTTCGGATCAGATTACTTCTATGATATTTATTATAAATAGCAAATAACTTAAAAATTAACAAATATATTCCAGGGTGAAATATAGGAATGTGTTCTACGAAATTTCGAAAAAGTAATACTTAGTACTTGATAAGAAATGAAATAATTTTATTTCCATCCAAATAAAAAAATTTCTATATATCTCTCTCTCTCTCTTATACTTCTGCATTCTTTTATATACCTAATTCAATATTTTCTAGCATATTGCTAGAAAAAGTAGGTATTTGTTTTAATAGATTCTACAAGATTGCGCATATTAAAGTTTAACATCTAAATAAATATATGCCTAATACTTTTATATATCAATATGTTCAAATTGAACAGGTATCAATAATAGTACATTAGGTATAATTATTTTATTATTAATGTGAGCATTGTCTATCAAAACTAAGGTCACATAAAAATGATACTAAAAATAATAGGTTTTATAGTTAAACAACCAAGATTTTCTACTGGTTGCTTCTCGAGAAACTAATTCCTACATATCGCTATACCTGCCGAAATTAGGTAGGTACATTTTTATATTAACATTGACTATTTTAAAAAAAGTATAAAAAGTTTCACAAAACTTCAGCAGACTATACAAAACAGTTCAAATACTAGATATATCTAGAGATTATCTAACTAGGATATATAGTAGACAAATTATATTAAATACAAGGGATTAGATAAAAAAATAAACACTAACAAATCATTGCCAGCGCTGATGGGTGCTAATTGTAGTAACACTTAGGCCGCTCTCTCTTGTACGTCTTCTCTATCGTGTAGGAGGCATCTACGTAAGAAGGAGAGTTCAAGGTCACAGCTCTAGGTACTGTATGCGAGTGCTAGGATATGATAGGCACATTGGCGTGGTGCATGATGTCGCGAGGTGTCCTCAATAGCCCATGGATTGCTGCTTTGCGTACAAAACGCATTCGCATTGACTTGTGAATGGCATGAGTATTATTTGGCAACTCTGCTGGATGCTAATTGCAGAAAAACTTAGGCCGTTTTCTCTAGCTTGTAGGAGGCTGATCAGAACAATATTTTTAACAAAATTTACACTGGAATAATTGAAGGAATTTGAATGAATGCATTACTCTCTCCAGTGGGTTTAAATATCTGTACGCCATGTCATAACGAGTTCCTTGTGTCATTCATACGCAAGTTTGTGGGGCTCGTGTTAGTATAAAAATGCATAAAGTCCGTCACATGAGAGCAGAGCTGACCATTGGAAAGAATGCGGGATAAAAATTACGACGTCTCCAGGTTCTCTATTAATAAATTAATTATAAAGGTTCCTATCTTATTTTTCAACTTACAGAGAGAAGACAAATTGCCATTATGCTCTGAACTCAACAAAATCCTTCTGTTGCATATTTTATCACTCTCGCCCCCTCACACGTCATGTACCGTGGTCATTATCAACTTACAACTTGGACGTTGGAAAGTAGGTACATAATATTCGTTACCTATGTTTTGTGACAGTACCCAAAATCCATATTTATAATTATTATTTATTATTCTTGATGCACGTTGTTTTTGTTAGTTTGTAGTATTCAGAGGGAAAGTGTACCTAGTGTTCATAGAGAAAGTATTTTTAGTATTTGTCTATGGTGAGAGCATATGCATTACTCTGTGGCATAGGTAATTACAAGAGGCAGTTTTTGTTGATGTTTTGTGGGATATTTCTGATGTGAATGTGTGGTCACAGGTTTGGCGTTTGGCACCTGTGGGTTTGGTTTTGGTTTGTTATTATGGTGTGCCGAAAAGATAATGGAAATTATTTGTGTCGACTGATCAATCTGTGATAGTGTTATTAATTTGTGAATACCTACTAAAATGCAGAGCAATGCTAAAATTGTATGCAGATTATGCCTCAACTTAGTGCATAGTGCAAATGTGCATTTACTAAATGAGGTTATGAGAGAAATGTTGAGTTTACTTACAATAAAATTGGTAAGTCGGCCTCTTTTTTTAAATCTTTTTTACACTTTTTCATCTCGATAGATTAATTATTGTAAAGATAATTGTGCAGTACCTTCCGATACCAATGTACAATTTTGTTCCTTTCAGGATTTGAATGTGAATGACCATCCTTCTGTGTGTGGTATGTGTTTAGGGTTCCTCGATGACATTTACTTATTTAAATCGAAGTGTCTTTATACTGAAGATATTATTAGCGCCCGCGTTGAGACTAACTCGAAAATTAGTCTAAGCGACATATTAATAGAAATAGAAAATAAACATAATGTCCATATTGGCGAAGATGAAGTGGTATGTCGTTTGTGTATGAAAATACCTCCCAATTGCAGTTACATAGCTTTGGGTGAACCTGGTGAGAATACTTGCTTCTCTAGAGATATGATACAAATTCACCTACCGGAAATGGTAAGTACGAAACATCATTTCTCCTGAATCAGCTTATGATTGGAAATAATTTTTTAGGATCTGAATATTACCAAGAAACCCATAATCTGTGACTCATGCCATGAATGCCTTAAAAGTTATGTATCTTTTGCTACAAAATGTTTGGCTGTCGAGGAGAAGATAAAAATGTACTGTGACTTTCAAAAAAGCAGTGGTCCGGTAGATTTAGCATGTGTGCGTCAATTTACGGAAGATAAGACATTTGATTTACAGACTAGGCTTAGTAAGGATTTGGTCATAAAAGAAGAAGAAAGTTCTGTAATGGTTAAGGTAGAAAAGGATGCAGAGGATTATATATCGGAGGGTCACTTTGTCGATTGCGGTAATGGTTCAGAATTGCTTTTGAAGAATGAGGAGATTGATATAAAATCAGAAAATGATGAGATGAGGTAGGTGGGGTAGGATTTAGAAAGTTTTCTGGATTGTATATTTTTTTATTACCGAAAATTAGTATGTGAAATTGGGAAATGTGATGAAATTATATTGTTTTATTAGAGTTATTGTATTTTATATTATTTTATACGGAGATATTATTTTTTAACGAGAATCAGAGTATCTTTTCAAGAACACTCGAGCAGCGTATGTTGTAGATTGAGAATAATTTAGTGACGTAACCCGGCAACTTTAAATATGTAAAGAGTATAAATTAAACAGGCAATTGCTGTTTATAACAAAATGTCGTCCGAAACCAGTAAAAAAAAATGCAAAAAACTTTGTTTTTCTGCGACGTTTTTTTGAGTTTCTGGCAAACTACAAGTACAAAAAAAAAGTTGTATATAAGTATAAAACAACCTACAAAACGAGCTCTACCGGAACACTCCTGCTACATTTTTAGCCGAGAAAAACTGGAAAAACCGCAAAAAAGGAGCGTTTTAATGAAAGTTCTTAAGTTTAACAGTTTATTTTTCAACAACGGCGTCCATGTTGTAAGAGGAACTTTAATGCTACATAAAATTATTTGTGCATGAACCTCCCACCCTGATGTTTTATTACAAATTAAATTGTTTATAAAATATACGATCTTTAGTGAACAAGCAGTTTATTGAGAGTAAAATCAATATTGTAAAGACCACAATGACGTTTTTTAATAAATTTGCGAAGCAGATTTTCTGAAATCTATTGGTTTATTGTTTTGCATACTGAGGCCGGCCCTTACGTAGGCGGCGTCACTGTGGTGCTGCGCATCGGCGACGAACAAGAAAACTAAAGGCATTAGAAAATAAATACCTACGCCTCATCACGGACTCCAATAGATACATCTCAATCAGAAACTTACACAACCTTTGCTCCAACATTTTACCAATAGCACAACACACCTTTTAAAATAAAACATAAATTAATATAGCAAAATCTATCCATATTCAATGAACCAATTATACATTTTTAACCATAATTATAAACTTTTAAAGCTCTTTTAAACTATTTTAACTTGATCAATTTACCTTTTCTGTTTGTTTATTTGTGTTTTAGTCATTTTTGTTTCCAAATTCTACAAAATTCTTCAATTTTATTGCATTACTAGAACAAACATTGCATTACTAATACAAACACATTTTTAACTCAATTTAAATGACAAAATCAGTCATTCCTTTTTTCCCTATTTTTGTCTTTTCGGGCCTGCATTTACGGGGGTTTTTCATTCCGCATTTTTACCCCCAGGCAGATTAAAATGTCTCGAAGAGAGACAACAAAAGTATTTACGAAAATTCAACTCCTTATTTCGGAGACCATTCATTGGTCTACTGAAAAACCCAATGACAGATCATACACCCCTCAGTGTAAGGAGCTGTCAATTTAATTCGCTTTCAATTTCCCTTTAACGTCAAAGAGCCAACCCGATGCCCAGCCTTTCCATTGCCACGTCGCTACTTTCATGTGGATGTCTGGCTGGTCCCGGGCATGGCGTTATCCTTGGGCGTACTTTCACTTGTACTATTTAATTTAAAATGAAATCCTTTCAATTGAATTGGCTTCATGGCAGGCATTGAATGTGTCATGGCTTCAGCCATGGCACATCTTTCCTTTAACTCAATTAAATTTTAAACTGAATTCTAGAAAACCCATTCTAAATTAATGCGATGTTAAAAATGTCTATTTTGACAATAATTATATACTTACCGTTCTAGAACGGAAAGGGAATTACTTAACATTTTGTTAGCCTTTGCCACCAGTAAGCCTATCATACTGTCAATATTAGTACCCATAATAGTTCAGTCTGTTAAGTGATTTGCGTCAACGATTTTCTTTTTTTCTGTTTCTTAGTGTGTCGTGCATTAGAGAAATATAATTTTGCCGCCCCTTAAAATCTGCTGCCGTAGGCTTCAGCCTTCTCAGCTTATTGGGAAATATGAGCATACTCGTTCTATGTTAGACTCAAGCTCAAGAAGTAGTCGATATACTATTACATATAAGTGCTGTTATGTCGCTTTATTTAGTATAATAATATTAAATAATTTGGGTATTCTTTATCTGGACGTATATGTTTTAGTTTAATTGTCAAGTCATTAGAATGTGAATTAAATAAACATAATACGTCTTTACCGGAAATATAATAGATATGTATAATCATCTAATAATATAATAACATATCAAACTATTGGTAATTACGAAATATCTACTAATCCCTCTGCTTGATTTTGAAATTTCATAACTTGGTCCACTATGCAATCACGAGAGCGTAGAGATCCTTTAATGAGAGTCTGGCCAAGGCGTTGCCACTTTCTGATTGGTGCCGCCATTTTAGTTTAGAATTGAGTGAGTCACTCAGATTTTGACATTTGTAGGTTGTTTTGTTGTTTATATTCGCAAAATTGTGACATGCAAAGTAAATCTATCATTCTTCATTGTGAAAAACTCAGAAAGGTGAGCTTTAAATATTTGTGCATATGTAGAAATCAGAATATTGAATAGGCAAGTTGTGATTAAAAATTGAGGTTGTGTTGATGGCTTTGTGTCTAAAGAAAAATTAACTCAAAACGTTATTTCTAGGAGGTAATAGGACTTAATAACTTAAAATGACGGGATGTGTGTACCTGAGTGTCACAATTCCACTAGGAAGGGGTCTGGGATGAGGGCATTTCCCCGTGATCTAAATAGGAGAAGAGAATGATCAACAAAGATTGGTAGGGAAAATTAGTGGACACCTAAAGATAGTTGAATTAGAATATATTTCTCGAAAATATAAGGAAAACATAAAAAATAGAGACGAAACTAACAATCCACACCAATTTTTATTAGGCAAGTTTATGGTGGTTGAAGCTCCTCACATTCTGAACTGTCATAATTTAAAAACTAAATTAATTAATAGATTTATAGTGTTTAGATTAAAAGTGACTAAAAAAAATACAAAAAATAACCGCCAAGGATAGTAAAACTATGCATAGTGTTGTGAAATAATCTTTTTATTCTTGTATTCTGTTCTGATTAATAAATTGTTTGATAATAATTATTGTAGAGTTTTCGTCCCATTCTTATTATACATGAAAATACATATTTTACTGGTAAGTTAGTAGAAGCAGTACTACTCATTTTTTAAACCTTTTATTTTATACCGCATATCCACGTGTATTGATGCGAATGTTTGCAGTAAAATTTCTTAACTTTTCGAATTTGACGCCACGAATTGTGATATAAAATGGCTGCCTTGGCCAGACTCTCATTGAAGGGTCTCTAACGAGAGAGCATCTGATGCCGCCATCTATTTATGAATAGTAAAATCAGTAGCGAGATTATGTACCTATTTGTAGCAACCAACATCGAAAGAACCGCACCCGCGCCATCTATTGGGTTTAATGAAATTAGTTCTTCTGATGGCGCTCTTAAGACTTTAAGGAGGCTGAAAAATTAATGTCCATGACGTCGTTTACCTTGCTTACCAAAAAACCCCATGAATACTCATGAAGTTGATACTGCCAAAGAAATTAGTTATATTATAGAGAATAAAATATTGTCTTTTATAGTGAGGAGATGGGTGAATCTGTTCCATCTGGGTCAAGTAACAAATCCGGAAAGAGTGGTTCCTTAAAAAGGAAAAGGCAGCTCGCAGAATCGCCATCGAAAGGTAAGCAGTTATTCTCAAAGCAACATCAAGAATCATATTTGAAAGCAGAATTCAGTGAAATAGAAAAGAATATTCAGTCCTATTCTGTAACTTGGATATAGAACTGGTTACGAATCCAAATGAACAACATCTATCAAGTCCCTCTCGTTCTCAAATCGGTATTCTGTAACTCAAATCGATATGACCATAAATCCTGATGTGAGACCTCTATCTGACGCTGCTTTAACACAACGGCAACCGCGCATTGGGATGCGATTATGAACCGTAATAACGAGAATGACAGTAGTTTACTAGTTTATTGCCATCAACACACGGTACCTAACCTAATAAAATTCAATAGTTGTGCAATTCATATGTATTTTTCAACCCAATAAATAGTACCTAGTACTTAATCGTGCAATTATTAAAAAATGTTTGTATTTGGTCTCAGAGTGAAACCTCCATTCATACAAGCAAAGGTCGCTATAAGTTCACGGATGAAAACTTATAGTTATTTGCTACACTCTTTTTTGTATTAATTCATTTGTTATGTAGGTAAGCAGCATTTTCGTTCTGAAGTAAATGTTAACAAGATGTTCTTACATTTGCAGGGAGGAATCATTTCTCTTCTGACAATCACATGGTGAGACAGAGGGGACTCACTGAGACGTATGGCTGTCATGAATGCACATTTAAAACTGTCAAGAAGCCCATTTTGGTACAACACATGCTTATACACAAAGACAAGTCAGAGGTGGAGATGCACAAGTGCGAGAATTGTGAATTTGAGACCAAATACAAAAGATCTATAATGCGACACATGCTGAAGCATCGCGATCCCAACGCGAAGAGAAAATTTAAGTGTGATAAATGTCCATATGAAACGGATGTTAAGGCAGACCTTCGCAAGCATATTCTGAGACATAAAGAGAAATTGGAGGTGCACAAATGTGAGAACTGTGAATACGAGACCATGTGGATGGATAATTTGCTTCAGCACATGCTGAAGCATCATGATCCCAAGGCAGGGAGAAAATTTAAATGTGGTAAATGTCTATATGAAACGGATTTCATGGGCAAACTACGCACCCACAATCTGAAACACAAGAACAAATCGGAGGTGGAGATGTACAAATGTGAGAATTGCGAATTCGAGACCAGGTACAAGAGTAGTATGATCAAGCACATGCTGAAACATAGTAATCCAAAAGCGAAGAGAAGATTTAAATGCGATAAATGTCCATATGAAACGAATTTTATGTCCTCCCTACGCACGCACAGTCAGGTACACAAGGACAAATCGGAACTGGAGATGTACAAGTGTGATAATTGCGAATACGAGACCAGGCTGAAGGGTATTTTGGTCCAGCACATGGCGAAGAAGCATCGCGATCCAAAAGCGGAGCGAAAATTTAAGTGCGATAAATGTCCATATGCAACGGATTTTATGAACTCCCTACGCTCGCATAATCTGATACACAAGGACAAATCGGAGGTGGAGATGTACAAGTGTGAGAAATGTAAAAGCGAGTACAGACATAAGAGGAGTTTGAACATGCACATGCGGCGGAAGCATTGTGATCCCAAAGCGTAGAGGAAATTTTAATTATAAATGTCTGTATAAAGCGGAAGTCACATCCTCAAACACAAGAGATTTCACTGGAGCATTCTGTAATGCCGTAATGGCATTCGAATGAAACTCGTCAGGAACAATTAATAACGTTTATTCGGTATTGACATTGGATTAAATAATGACACAGCACAGACTGTAGACATGCAGTATGTGCGAATGTCTTGGAATGAATTCTCTTCGGTGACCTAGTTACCGCCTTATATAATGTTGACTAGGTCGGTACTTAGGTATTTACACAAATTGTATGAAGTCGGCCTTGATCCGAAAAATGTCTTAGCTGGCAATTTTACTGGGTATGTTTACACCGCGTGAACTAGTTTTACTTTATATACAATAACAAATAATAAATATAACAAATAAGATATTGAGAGCACGTGTGGCCGTTATGGCACTACAATTCGTACAGTTTACAACACGGTGGGCAGCCTGAAAGTAAAAATGATCGCTCATACATATAATTATTACTATTACTTATTGTTACTCTATAATTATGCTATTTTGTGTTCCTTAATAAAATCTTTTATTATTATTAGTGTTTTTTTTGTCTTGTCAAATGATATGATATGTGTAGACTCTTGGGTTATATCAGTCAGTGTTAAAAAAAATGTATTACATTCCAGTTTATTTATAACCATTGACAGAGATTTAGAAAACTACGGCGTACAATATGTATGTGTAGTTGAAAGAACGGCAACCCTACACAATGTTTTTCATTGGCGTAGACATTTTTTTTCTTAGGGTGTAGAAAGTAGAAGGTTTTTATATGCATATTTTCAACCCCACAGCTGATATTGAATGCAAGTTTCCACACTACTCATGAAGTATTGCTTTCAGCGGGTTACCATTGTTTAGTTGGTGGTTCGCCAGTAGCCATATTTCCCACAAGAAACAAAAATATATATTTACAAAACAGCTAAGTAGTCGAGAAAAATAAACTTTAAAACGGAAAAATTAAATAAATATGCTTTAAATTGAAATACAGTCATATTTATTGTGTAAGTAGGTACCTACCTACTAATTTTTAATTTTGCCCACTGATGTAAATTATTAATTTGTGATCTAGGATGATAAGTAACTACATAAAAATAATGTTAATGAACAATAGGTACCTACTTACAAGGGGTTAAACTACTTACAGGGGGTTAAAGTAGAAGATTTTCAACACCATAGCTGATATTGAATGCAAGTTTCCACACCACTCATGAAGTATTGCTTTCAGCGCGTTACCATTTTTTAGTGGGTGGTTCGCCAGTAGCCATATTTCCCACAAGAAACCAAAATAAATATGTACAAAACAGCTAAGTAGCAGAGAAAAATAAACTTTAAAACGGAAAAATAAAATAAATATATACTTATTCCAAAATAAAGCAAAAAAATTTTAACAAAAAATAAAACAATAAAATAATGGGTATATTTATTTTATTGTTTTATTTTTTGTTAAAATTTTTTTGCTTTATTTTGGAATAAGTATATTTATTTTATTTTTCCGTTTTAAAGTTTATTTTTCTTTGCTACTTAGCTGTTTTGTACATATTTATTTTGGTTTCTTGTGGGAAATATGGCTACTAATATTCCAAAATAAAGTAAAAAATTCTCAACAAAAAACAAAAACAATAAGAGAAATAAAAGAAATCACCTATATCCAAAAATAAAGCAAAAAATTCTCAACAAAAAATAAAAATACCTTAATAACCACTATTTAATACCAGTATTTTCTATGTCAGTATTTAATAATATTCCTATCTGGCATTATATTATTAATATAATGCCAGTTCATCCACTGCCAGTTTCTTATATTTATGGGCATTGACCTTAGCAATAGTTCCGCCTTCAAGTAATTTTCTTCGTAAGGAATGCCCTTTTCTGTCAACCATTCTTGAATTTTTCTCTTTCTCCATGATTGTTGGGGTGTTTGTTCACATTTTCGGCTATGATAAGGCGCATTATCCATAACCACGACACTTGCTTGCCTGATTCCAAACGCTTAAGTACGCCGGCAAACCATTTCTCGTATACTTCGGAATTCATTTCTTCGTGGTAGTCTCCGGTCTTCTTAGATTGAAATAACAGTTCTCCATTACGCAAAAATCCACTATCACTTCCAATATGCGTTATGATTAAACGGCGACCTTTTCCAGACGGCATTTTTAAACCAGTCGTCCAGCCTTCATCGCAGCTTGCCGTGTATTTTTCACGCTTCCATCCTGCCAGACTCTTTTCATAGTATGTCCTTCGTTAACCCACGTTTCGTCAGTGTAAAAAATTTTCCGCCCCTCGTTTCGAAACTTTTTTATTTTTCGAAGATAATCCATCCGCAAGCAACTATTTCATATCTTTCTATGAGAATACTCTTTCTGTCTACTTTTCCATACGTAAAATTCATGTCTTTCAAAATTTTTGTCAGACTACCCCTACACATTTTAGGTATAATATCATTTTCAGTTATACCTTGCAACACCTTATCTAAAGTGGGCAATTCGTTATTTCTAAAGAACCCGTGGACCGTTCTACGTATCGCATTGTTTGCATCTTCGTCCACTACAATCTTATTTCGACCGCTTTTTGGTTTCGGTGGCTGTACACTTCCATGTACCTTTTCTTCTCTTAAAAGTGTGTATATGCTTGACTTCGATGCTTCTGTATAATCCGAACACATATCCACCAATTCATCCTTGTCGCGATGAAGGTGATCTCTCTGTATGCAGTAAAATACTCGTAAAATTACTCTTTTCTCACCTACAGATCGGTACTTCCTACGTTTTGCAATATTTTCCATTCTTCGCCGATACTATATTGTATCACAAATCACATTAGCTTTGAAATTCTTTGCTATTCATATTTATTTTGTGAAAAGTAATCTTGGGTTTGTAGCATTTCATTACATAGAAATAAGCAAATAGACGAATAAGAAAGAAAACACACTTACCAGTGCTATATCTGGACACACATACGGAAATGAACCACTATACACATGAAAACAAACCACTTAGAAGTTGTACAAGTTCTTTCACCTTTCTTGAGGATCTTCAGAGCAGTATACGATTTATTTCATTGATCATTCATACTTGAATTTCATAAAACGTCACTGCAAGTGTTGGAGTATTGGTATTTTAAATTCAAGCCCAAGATTACTTTTCAAAAAATATATATATATATATATATATATATATATATATATATATATATATATATATATATATATATATATATATATATATATATATATATATATATATATATATATATATATATATATATATATATATATATATATATATATATATATATATATATATATATATTTATATATATATATATATATATATATATATATATATATATATATATATATATATATATATATATATATATATATATATATATATATACGCGAATATCTTAACCAACACACTACTCTATCGCGAATGACCGTTACAATTTACGCGCGTATAACACATGGATCCGCCTATGTAAGAAAGGGGAACATTTGCTACTCCGTTCACTAAACACCGACGGCGCGTCATTTCAATAAGTTAAAAGGAGATATACTGCGCCAGACTGGAGTTCACGCAGAAGAATAGAGCAGCGTAGCCGCTTTTAACTATAAAAATAGATGTTTACGTAATTACCATATTAGACGAAAAGTAGACGAAAATAAATGTAAAAACTTAACATCTTGGCCTATAATATATTATTGTGTGCAATTATTATTTAATAACATTCATAAATAATATATACAACTTTAATATAGTATTGTGGAATTTGATATTTTAATTGAATACTGAGAAATTTGAGAATTACATGTGGCAACTGCGTGGTATCTTATATGCGGTCAGTCAACTACACAAACATATTGAATGAACGTACAATATATTATGATAGAAAAGTAGTAAATATTGTGTTTTTTTTAAGTCATTAGTTAAAAAGTGGGTAAAAATTATAAATATAGTTTATTACCATGACCTATGTTGATAGAGAACAACAATTAATTGTCTAAATTTGTTATTTCATGTGAATTTTGTTTATCTAGTGTTTCAAAGCGACCATGAATTATATACCTAAAACTAATTTCATAACATAATCTGAAACCCAAGGACAAATTGAATTCCAAAGCGGAGGGAAAATTTAAATGAAAATTAAATGCCCCTATGAAACGGATTTTAAGTCATACCTGCGTTCGCATAATCTTATACACAAGGACATAGCGGATTTACTATCGATAAATATCGATAGTTACCGGTAGTTCTAGAAAAATTAAACAAAAATATGTGCAAACAAATACAAAAAAAAACTAAAAACCATGCTTTATTTATTTAATGTTAAGCTGTAACAACCATTTATTTTTATTTCAAATAACAATCATACTAACATTTTTTTGGTTTAATTCGATACCTCCGCTCGCTTATAATTAGTCCTTTCGACTGAATTCCCTTTCTGATTCTATCGAAGAAGCAGGAATACAAATTTCAGGATTAACTCAATGATAGGCTGAAGTTCTCTCCCATTATTCTTAAAAAAAGAAATTAATAATACACAAAATAATATATAATTAAAGAATAAGATTATACCTTCCAATATAGCAAGGGATCTCTTTCTTTATTTGTATTATGCTTTTCTAGGACTGCCTCTTAAAAATAAACACATCTGCGGTGTACTTTTTATCTTTTCTTCAATTCGTTGAGTAATGAATGAACTGTCTTATGATACTTATTTATGAACGTCTTATTGAGTGAAAACTTATACTCTTAGTATTTTCTATGTGGGAGTTCTGTACCATTACCATTTCATGCTCTAGGAAACCCAAGGCTTGATTTGCATTTTCGGGGTTTTTAAAACCTTTTTTGAAGCTTGGGTTGAGAAGGGAGGATTTCTAGTCAATGATCGGAGCTCATAGGGAAAAGTCTCTTTGCTAGATTCAATTAGACCCTGGCAGGAACTCTGTTCCTACGGCTGTAGTCATAGTTTGAAGATTATTCTCCAGAAAAGTGAAAGTTCCAAATGTTAATGGAATTATCAGTGATATAGTAACATAAGTGGACCCTTATACTTTTCGGGTCACCTCATCAAAACAACACAATGATTGTTCAAGATCTTTGAGAATAGCTATGTCTAAGGAACTATGTCTAAGCTAAGGGTCTATCTGTAGGGAACTATTCCAATGTGTAGATACTTCTTGAACCAACTTCTCGATTCTCCTTCCCATCCCGCAACAAGCCGTTGTTCTTCTTTGAATGTATCTGCTGCTAATGTACTGCTGTTGAAAAGTCGAATTATATGCATAGGCATTCATCAATTTTCCTTTCAGATGATTGTAAAATTATGTTACGTTGTGCTGTTAGGTATAGGAGGTAGGTACTTTTAAGGTATAAATAGACATTTTGAAAGCAAATATAGTGCTTTTTTAAGTAACACTTCTTTCAAGAGACGACACTAAGTAAATAATTATTATTACCTATTAAAAATAATTTTTTCTCTCGCTATATATATATATATATATATATATATATATATATATATATATATATATATATATATATATATATATATATATATATATATATATATATATATATATATATATATATAAATATGAATAGCAAAGAATTTCAAAGCTAATATATATATATATATATATATATATATATATATATATACATATATATATATATATATATATATATATATATATATATATATATATATATATATATATATATATATATATATATATATATATATATATATATATATATATATATATATATATATATATATATATATATATATATATATATACCGTAAAACGAGGTGGCTTTGTAACGCCCAGGTGACTTTGTGACACAGTGTATTGCGCATTTGAAGAAATTCGGCAACGGTGCGTTTAGTGTGTTGAAGCAACTAAACCTTTGTAGGGGGCTCCTTAGATGATAGAGTAACATGTTATAAGTAATGCGTCGTGTCTTAGCACAGCACGTTCTTTGTTCAAGACTCTCATAATACAGTAAGTGTTTTCCATAGTTTTTAATTATTCAGAAACTTTCATGTGTACAGTCTAAACCGTAGAAAATAGTTGATAATTGATTTATACATATTTAAGACTATTTATTTGGCAACGCTCACATGTTTTAACCTCAAAGAAAATCGTAATAATAACACAGTGGCGTTCCATTGAATGAAATATCGACAAATTATGAGGTGAAATTGTGACTTGTCACAATTTCACCTCGCAACTGCGAATAGTAACTTTTTTTGCTTTAGAGCTGCCAAGAAATTATCAGAGGCGACCGGGCACTCGCCCATATAAAAATTATACAGATGCTACCCTCCAAGAAGCTCTCCGGAATATACGGGCCAAAAAATTGTCCATTCGTGAAGCTGCGGAGAGGTAACATTTTCTAATTTAATATTTTTAAAATATATTTCTATAGATTATTGTATTTTTGAAGGTTTGGTATTCATAGAAATACATTATTTTTAAAACTACATGGCAAACATAACCTATCAGCTGGAGGACAAACCGTATTATCAAGTGGAGAAGAGAAGGCTCTTATTGCTCATGTTATTGCTGTGTCAACCTATGGTTTTCCTGTCTCAACACAGGATTTGCGATTTATAGTAAAAGCATATATTGACAAAAAAGGGAAAAAAGTGAGGATTTTTAAAAATAATATGCCAGGTACTGAATGGGTCAATTCATTTATGCATCGACATAAAAGTGTAATGGCTAACAGAGTTGCACGTAACATAAGTCTTGCAAGAGCTGCTATTAATCACGAGGTGATCAATAATTTTTTTGATAACTTACAAGGTGAATTAGAAAATGTACCTCCTTGTAATATCTGGAATTATGATGAGACCAACCTCGGGGATGATCCCGGAGCTACAAAAGTTCTTATTCGTCGAGGAACGAAGTATCCAGAGCAAATTCGAAATGCCACAAAGGCCTCTACTTCACTAATGATATGCGGAAACGCTACTGGGGAAATTGCACCTGTTTATGTGGTGTACAAATCAGAAAAACTATGGCAGACATGGACAGAGAATGGCCCTGAAAAGGCCCGGTATAATAGAACCAAGTCCGGTTGGTTTGATTACCAGTGCTTTGAGGATTGGTTTATGAATCTTATGTTACCTCTGCTTAAAAAGCAAGACGGCAAGAAGATTTTAATTGGAGATAATTTAAGTTCACACTTAAATATTGAGGTGGTAAGACAATGCGAGCTAAACCAAATATCTTTCATAGCACTGCCACCAAACGCTACTCACTTGTTGCAGCCCTTAGATGTGGCTTTCTTTAGACCCATGAAAGGTAACTGGCGAGCAATTTTGCATGAATGGAAAGACACTGTCCATGGTAGTAGATGCGGAACAATACCTAAAGATGAGTTTCCAGCCTTATTAAAAAAATTGATGGATGTAATGCTCCAAAGGGGACCTGATGTTCTTCCATCAGGCTTTAGAAAGTGTGGCATATACCCTATAAATCGAACTGAAGTCCTAAATCGTATGCCTGATGAAGTTATGGATACTCGTAATGCAGATATGAAGGAATGCTTGGGCGAGACATTTTTGGAACAATTACAGAGAAGGCGCGATGCTACTACTGCATTGCGTCAACGTCAACGACGTAAACGACTTAATGTAGCTCCAGGAAAAAGCATCAGTGCTGCCGATTTAATTCCTAATGTTTCCGGCTCAAATTTACCGTCAAAACAGGCATTAAATATGTCTTCTTTAGAAACTTCTCAACCATCAACCTCAAATAATCGTCAAGTCCGAAAAATCACAAACAAGTCTCACCAGCGAACAGAGGAATCTGAAACTGATGAAGATTCAGATGCATTATCCCTAAGAGAGAGTGACATGTCTCCAATAAGTGAGCTACATGATGCTTCCGATCAAGAAGAAATCATCGACACCATGACTAACGATACAGAATCTCTAAAAATTGGCGATCACGTCCTCGTCCGTTATGACATGACATTATTTCCCGGTGTTGTCACTAAGATAGAAAACAATGGCGCTACAATTAGTGCTATGGAAAAATATGGAGTTTCCTGGAAGTGGCCGCAGAGACAGGACGAATTGTTTTATGAGAATAGCGATATAGTTCGAAAAATAAAACCACCCATACAAAAATCCCGCAGAGGAATTTTTGTATGGGTTTGTATGGGAGGAATTGTGTATGGTAATGTTCCAGAATATGTAGATACATGAATAAATGTTATGTGTTTGTTTTGTGGCTTATGTATTTCATATACTGGCCTATTTTATGTGTATGTAATGCAATATTTTTTTAATAAAGCATTTAAAAATACTGAGAATATCATTTTGGGGGGACTTTGTAACACACTGTATACCACTTACAGTGGCGACATTGTGCCAAGTCAATGAATTGCGATGTAATAACTAACTTCTAATGTCACAATTTCACCCATTAAAATGGCGACTTTGTGTTTACATATTAATCTCACTCTGTCCAAAAGTCACCCCATCCTATGAGGTGAAATTGTGACAACTATTTTTGTAAATTATCAGTGCCCCTGTAAAAATTTTATAATTAAATTATGATAGTTTAATAACCAAATAACATCAGTTCACTATACTTCCTTTTTGAAAATTTTAATTTCAACCAGTTGCTCAGAAACCGGCTAAAATTGTAAAACCTGTCACAAAGCCACCTCGTTTTACGGTATATATATATATATATATATATATATATATATATATATATATATATATATATATATATATATATATATATATATATATATATATATATATATATATATATATATATATATATATATATATATATATATATATATATATATATATATATATATATATATATATATATATATATATATATATATATATATATATATATATATATATATATATATATATATATATATATATATATATATATATATATATATATATATATATATATATATATATATATATATATATATATATATATATATATATATATATATATATATATATATATATATATATATATATATATATATATATATATATATATATATATATATATATATATATATATATATATATATATATATATATATATATATATATATATATATATATATATATATATATATATATATATATATATATATATATATATATATATATATATATATATATATATATATATATATATATATAAGACAAATAATATAATACTTTGCGGAATAATCCAGTGGATTAGTGGTGAATTCTAATGACAATTTGGTCAATATTTTCAAGAATTGATTTGGGGTTAGTTTTTTTTTAAATTATTAGAGATGACAGTACCATAGATATATAACTTTTATCTGCTTTTATATATCTATGGACAGTAACGTGATATTTAAAATTCTCGCTCCCCGACTGTGTTCGAAGAAACTCGAGAATTTCATGACTATTTAGTGGCGTCACAGAAGAGAGATGTTATTTTCTCTTGTGTGGTGGCGTCTTTTATATCTTTGTCTATGACACAAATTGTCTCTGTGTGATGGGTTGCCAGGTCTAGAGATTTTTTCCGAGTCTAGGGATTTTTGATGTGAAAATGTTTGGTTTTCCCGAATCTAGAGATTTTTTATGTGATCTTTCGTATAATACCAATGCTTCATATACAATTTATACTTTTGTTAACTGAAACTTTTTTAGATTTAGCAAAATAGTAATTGAAAAGAGGTCAGGGATATCTAGGGATTTTTAGCTCTAAACCTAAGCAAGACGGCAAGAAATTTCAGCTGGCAACACTGTCTGTGTATATGTATATGATGGCGTAAGACTGTTGATAGACGCAATTATAATAGTATTAATTTATTATTGTAATATATAAAATGGAAAACAAACAGATTTGCAGGCTATGTCTTGAAATAGTACCGCCTGGAGACGCTGAGGCTATCGGGGAAAAGAAGAAGGAAATGCTGGGAGTTTTGCTGATTAATGTTGTGCGTATTTGAAATAATTAACCTAATTCTTTCACATTGAAGGACTTGCTGTTTTTAGGACCTGCATATAATTGACAATGCTGTTGCATGTAGCAGGTGTATGGAGGAAGTACAGAGCGGTTTTGAGTTTAAATCCGCTTGTTTTCTAGTGGACAATTGCATTTCCAGCTCTGTGAATGCCGACGTACCGGTAGATATGAAGAAAATTTTTCAAGGAAAGATGAGGGGCACGGCAATGGCCAATGTAAACTTGGAGAATAGACAGATATGCCGGTTGTGCATGTCGCTAATAGAAGACAAGGCCCTCGACTGCAACACAGACTTGAAGGATATAATAGCAAATTGTTTGCCTGAAGTAGTAAGTGCCCTGTTTACATACATTTCTTCAGTAAGTTTGTCAAGTGCGTCTTCCATATAAGAGAATTTTACTGTGGCTGGTATATCTTATAGATATCACGGAATTATTTGAAACCCTAACCTCAAACCTCTGCTATCTTATTGTCTTCTATTTATCAGTTTCATTCGCATGATAATTTGTAATAAGAAAAATGTCATGAATGGCAAATGGTCGACAGAAAAAATACATTCATTTCAATTACAATTTTTCTAGGATATACATACAGTTTACGAGCCTCTAGTCTGTGAGCTGTGTTTTAGTCGGATGAAAAAATTAAATGAATTTATAAATACCTGGCAAGAGATAGAGCAAAGGATTAATAATTATTATCTCCAAGCTGGGGTGGACGATGCCATTCCTGTTTCAGTTAATCTTAATGACCTCCTCAGATTTAAGGACAATACAATTAGCAGGCTCATTAAGGAGGAAAGTTCAACTTTTGATAGTAATTTACTGAAGGAACCCAAAAAAGAATACGCTGCCGATATTGAATGCGAGGAGATTCACATCAAGCATGAATTAGACAGTAGGTAAGTATTGGAATGCTGTTTATGTTTAGGAAATGAGAATTACAATAACGTATAAATATCCGATATATTATCTTGTTACAAGAATATATACCATTAGGCTGTTGTCAACTCAGGGGCAATGAATATATATTTTTTCCATTCAATAGTTTAAACAATAGTTTAAGCACATTACGCATAAGTATAATATTGGCCCTGATCATTGGGTCGGTTGCAGTTAATATACGTTCGTGCGCATAACTCTTGCTACCAGTTTTTCTCCCAAAAGGGTCTGGGGGAAAATGTACAGTCTGTGCATTAATGCAGTAGCAAAAAAAGGATCTCAGGGCGTGTGTTAATGCCAGTAGAATTAAGGTCATTCCGTAGCAAGAGACCTAGATAAAAAAAAGTGTATGTCTGATCCAATAAAACAGTGGAAATCGTACTTTGCCAATTTAGTTTACTGTAAATGAAGCTCTTAAAGTTGTACAAGGTTAAATATAACAGTTTGTTTTAATTCTTAGATTAGAGTTCTAATAGGCCGATGCAAAAAACTTTATAAAAGGTTGTAATGTTAGAAGTATTGTCAAAATTGTATATTTTAGTTCATGGTTTTGCCGCTTGATGGAGAATTGTAATATACGTTTAGTATATATTTTATCTGAATTGCGCATATTACAACCTCACCCGATATGGCAACATTGCACGCAGCGATTGGGATGCATTATATTTACAATTCTTACCTTTGGTTGGCTTGTACTCTTCTATGTGCTGCTCGCTGAATATAAATCGATACTAATTTTTACTGGTTTATTTATTAAGTAAAGGTCCGCTACTTAAACGGTTTTATTTAGCTTGACTTGGTATATTTGTTTGTTTGTCTATATGTTTGTTTCAAATTTTGCGACAGCTTTTTCAACTACTTGCCGATGAGTTAGATACTTGAAATTTTGTAGGTGTATAGTGTTTGGGTGACAATACAACTTAATATCTTTTTATTACAAACAAAATCAAAATTGCGGATGCAGAATGGCGAACCTTCCTATTTATGAACCGATTTGTCTCAAAAACGTTGCAGTGTTTAAAGTTATTAAATACATTTTTGCGTCAAACTTAAAAAATTAAAATAAAATAATTATACAGAAAGGATGGTTCCTCAAGGGTCAATATTAGGGCCACTGTTATATATTTTATATATCAATGACTTACCTACGAGGATTTAATGACTTCATGGTTCAGTATGCAGATGATTGCTCTCTGGTCATACATTCCATAGATTCAGTAATATTGGAGCAACAAATTTTTTGTGGCTTGATATAGTTGATCAATATTTTACTTCGCTTAATCTTAAACTGGATAAAGATAAAACCGAAGCAATCTCCTTTTTAGGTATTAACATAGATTATAGACTTAATTGGCAATCCTATACTGACCAGCTTGTAAAAAATATAGTCAAATACTGCTATGCTCTAAAGGTTATATCGCAAAATATTAGCGCTGAGGCAGCATTTATAGCCCACTATATCTATATTGAATCTAGGCTTAGATATGGTATCTTTGGGGAGCAACAAGTCAAATATATAAAATATTTTTATTACAAAATAAATGTCTCAAGAATATCCTAAATGTAACATAAAACCATAGATGTAAAGCAATATTTAAAGAAAAACGGATACTTACCTAATATGCCACTTTATATATGAAGCTGTGATATTTGTAGCAAAGAATTTTTCTCTGTTTGCTAATTGTGACAGAAATTATTCATATGAAACAAGAAATAAAAAATTTCCTAAATATGAAAGCAAATTTTTCAATAATGCGGGAAGATGTAGCTGTAGATGTAGAGGACCCTTTTCTTTAATTAAAGTGTATAATAAACTTCCACAATTTTTAAAAAACAAAACGATAAAAGATCTACAACTAAATTTAAAAGAGGTGCTGGTTAAGAAAGCCTATTACACTCTGGATGAGTATTTTAATGACAATATAATATCTGTGATCATTTATCCAATAATTTTTCGGGAAATCATAATTTTGTATTCTAATGTTAGCCGACTTATTAGTAATTTTAATAATTTTAATGATTGATTCTACATCAATCCTATTTTATTTGATAGTACTGTAATCTGTGTAATTTATATGTGTATTTTATAAATTTTTTGTATTTTGTATCTAATTTTGATAATTACATAGTGTATTTTTTTGACACGTTCTACATCCTCTGGGTCTTTTAAAGAACTAATAACAACTTACTTACTTACTTACTTACTCATCTGAACGTGCGGTCAACATCTTCAGCCATATATCAATTCATATAGTAAAATAATGTACAATATTCATGAGTTATTTGTCTAATCTGATGATTTGATTTCATTTGAAATTTTGCCAGTCTTGGGTTTTATATTTTGGTAGGAAGATGATGCTTTCTGTCTGCCTGTCAAATATCTTCCCGCAATGTAAAATATCGGGTCAATATTATTTATAACTTAAATAAAACGTAATGGTAATAAAATTATTGTTGTGTCTTTGTGGATGGTTGATAAACCGAAACGTTTGCTTGACTTACCAGAAATCCCCATAAATACTCAAATGATTATAAGCAGTTATCAAGGAAATAGATAATATCACAGAAAATAACATATTGTGTTTTAGTGACGAAATGGGGAATTCCGTTCCATCGGGGGCATGTATCAATTGCGGGAACAGCCGTTCCTTAAAGAGGAATATGCAGAGCAGGCAAGTCGCATCGAAAGGTAAGCAGATATTTTCAAAAGTGACATCAATAAATAAATATTTGAAAGCCGCATTTAGGCAAATATTTACATAATACATAATTCAACAAATGCTTTTAAAATGCACATTTTACAATAATATGTCCTAGAGCAGAGCAAACTGCACTTGGATATGAGATATTGGGAATTATAACAGTCAAATGTTCACAAAATTATTATCAGTTACACATGCAATTATTAAAATATTTTTTTCTAATTTTGACATGTAAAGTGAGACTTTTCAAAACCGTTTGACATTAGGAAACGTCTTACTTTTCGCAACTAGTTACGAAAAGTAAAGTATTGCGCAATTGGTTGTGTAAAGTTCATTACTTAGTAGGTTATTTAGACCTGACACGCTATGAAAGTGACGAGCTGTCACACCGTTACAACCTACTGGATTGTTTTGTAACGTATAAAATTCAGAGTTTTCTTGTCATAAAATATAAAATTGGTGAAAATCAGGAAAAATCTTTCATAAAACACTATTTTGTGTATCTTGCATCCTTTTCACTAGCTCTCGTTCCGCAGAAATCTGCTCGTTACACAAATTAGTAAATTACATAGTTGACATAACCTAATATAATGACTCTTTATGGAATTGGTACGGTGCCAATCAACTTTGTGTAAGAGATATTCACCGTCTACTACTACAAACGTATTGGTGTTACTTGGGCTGTTGCTGGAAAATGGAGTGAAAGAAAAGTAGATAAACATATATAATTATTGGTGTTTGTTGTTCTCAAAACTATTTACATTTTTTTATATTTATTTACAAATTATTGTTATTTTGGACCTTTCTCATGGAATGAGAACACTTCCCAATGTTTGGCAAGATACATGGCCAACACGAAACTTTTTCACTTTTTGGAAAAAAATTACAATCTTTCAGGAGCTGTAACTCCCTGTTCTGGACATACAGAAGTTTGTTTGAGCTTAAATTGTTGTAAATTTAATTTTTTACCTTTTCCCAACTGGTTACATAAATAGATATTATAGTTACTTTCGGTGAGAAATCTCCATCTCTATAACAAAGGGTAGCATTAGGTTCACAGAAGAGTATTAAAATGAAGTTATCTAATATAAAGTAACTAGACTAGACTAGACACAATTATATTTTTCAGATAAAACATATAATTAAAATAATAATATTAAAGCAAATAAAAATTTACTTTTTTAGTGTTAAATCATTTGTTGTGTAGGTAATAGTAGTTCCAGCATTGTTCTGTTCCGAAATAAATGCTAATAAGACATTTCTACGTTTGCAGGAAGTAGGTATTTTCCTTCTGATGGTGGCATGGCGAGACCCAGGGGGCCCAATATGGAATTTGCCTGTCAAGAATGCTTATACAAAACTGACAGGTTTATTTTAGCAAGACACAAGGACAAATTGGAGGTGGCGGTGCACAAGTGTGAGCATTGCGAATTCGAGACCAGGTATAAGAATAGTATGAAGAGGCACATGCTGATTCATCGTGATTCCAAAGCGGAGAGAAAATTTAAATGTGATAAATGTCCATATGAATCTAACTACGAGTTCGACCTAGCCAAGCACGATCTGAAACACAAGGACAAATCAGAGGTGGAGGTGTACAAGTGTGAGAATTGTGAATTCGAGACCCGGTATAAGTATAATATTATGAGGCACATGCTGCATCATCGTGATACCAAAGCGGAGAGAACATTTGAATGTGATGAATGTCCATTTGAAACGAATGACACGTCCAACCTGTGCCGACATAATCGGAGACACGAGGACAAATTGGATGCGGGGATGCTCAAGTGTTATAATTGTGAATACGAGACCAGGCATAAAGGTGATATGAAGAAGCACATGATGAAGCACCGTGATGTCACAGCGGAGAAAACATTAAAATGTGATAAATGTCCATATGAAACGGACCGAACGGATCGCCTAAGCCAGCATAATCTGATACACAAGAACAAATCGGAGGTGGAGATGCACAAATGTGAGAATTGTGAATATGAGACTATCCGCAAGACCTGTATGATCAGGCACATGCTCAGTCATCACGATCCCAAAGTGGAGAGGAAATTTAAATGTGATAAATGTCCATATGAAACGAATTTTAAGTACAATCTAATCGCGCATAATCAGAAACATAAGAACATATCGGAGGTGGAGATACACAAGTGCGAGAAATGTAAATTCGAGACCATGTATAAGAGTAGTATGAACCAGCACATGAAGCGGAAGCATCGCAATCCCATGGCGGGGGGAAAATTTAAATGCGATAAATGTCCATATAACACGGATGTTGAGTGGAAGTTTCGCAGGCATATTATGATACACAAGGACAAACCGGATAAGCAGATGCATAAGTGCGATAATTGTGAATACGAGACCAGGCGGAAGGGCGGTTTAGTCATGCACATGCGGCGGAAGCATTGGCACATAGTGAAACACCATGATCCCAATGCGGAGAAAAAATTTAAATGCGATAAATGTCCGTATGAAACGGATTTTAAGTCCGTCCTTTGCGTGCACAATCTGGTACACAAGGACAAATCGGAGGTGCAAATGCACAAGTGTGATAATTGTAAATTCGAGACCAAGTATAAGTCTGAGATGAAGAAGCACGTGGTGAAGCATCTTGACTCCGGAGCAGAGAGAATATTTTTTAAGTGTGATAAATGTCCATATGGTACGTATATGAAATCCAGTCTTCGCGTGCACACTCTGACACACAAGGACAAATCGGAGTTGGAGATGTACAAGTGTGATAATTGCGAATACGAGACCAGGCAGAAGGGTAATTTGATGCGGCACTTGCGGCGGATGCATTGCGATCCTAAAAAGCAGAAACAAATTTAATGGTAAATGTCAATATAAAGCGGAAGTCACATCCTCAATCACAAGAGATGAGATTTCACCGGAGCATTCGTATAGTTTACAGTACGGCGGGGGAGTGTCTTGTCGGATTTTTTTGTGATATCAGCGGGACATTTGATTTTCATTAAGATAGATGAGTTAATTTTTGATTGTTCATACTCTGTATGTGTTGAATATGTTAATTAATAGTAATAAAATTATTTGGTGTGAGCAGCTAGAAATAAGCTTAGGTGTTCGACAGGGTTCGATATTGGGGCCTGTGTTATTTTTATTTTATATACGAGCACTGATATATACTGATGCAGATTTCAGTTTATATGCAGATGACGCAATAATTATAATTTCTAATTAATCAGATTCTGACACAATGTGAAAAAAATGTCTTAAAAAAATATACAACTGGTTTATTAGAAATTCGTTACATTTTTAATAACGAAAAGTAGAATCACGTCTCATATGATACATATTTCTGGGGCTGACGGTTCTCTTCTGGGCCGTTTCCTGGTATTCCATTGGATTATTTGGACCGGAGCAAGTCCTAAACGCTAAACATTGTTAAATTATTAAGTATAAACTCCTACACTACTTTGCATTATAAGTTATGCACTTTTTTAATTACTTTCACTGTTACTCTTACTTTTTTTCAAATACTTTCACTGATAATGGTAATCTTATCTGCGGTATTTACTAGGGAACTTTTCACGGTAAAAGAAGCCAACTGCGTCATTATGGCATATATGGGGCCATTACACTCGGGCACATTAGTCATTGTTGGACCGCGCCTCCGACTTTTTTACCTGTGGAATAGACACTACTTTTAACACGGTAAGCCCCTGTTCTCTATACGACTTTATACTGCAAAATTACAAGCGAAGATTATATTAGAAATGAGATTTGGAAAAGCTAATGTTTACAAAACTGTTATTAGTAAAAGTGCAATTATGCTAAATTATATTTATATTTACTCCCGACGAAAAACCTACAAATATAAGGATAGCAGATGTTCACAGAAGAATATTAAATTCTAATGTCGTCTAGTGTTAAGTAACTAGATATATATTGTATGTGCTAAACTGAAAAGATTCCTGAAATTAATAGGTTCAAGGTCGTCGTATACAGTCTATTTATTCTATCTGTTCCCTGAATGAATCAAAGCCTCCCTCAAATTTCTTATTCCAATGTTCTGTTAAACTGCACAAACTCAACTTCACACACTGCAAGCCATGTTAGCAGCATACGAAAGTTATTGGCGGGATTATGTTTTTTTCTTTTTCCGTTCTAGTAGTTTCATTTCTGTGGGCGGGTATTAGAACCGAGCATTATAAGTACATACTTATATTCGTGTTACATATGTTTTGTGAAAACAGTCCAAGATCCACATTTTTAATGGTTTTGGATCAACCTCATTGTTTTGGATCCACAGTGAATATTTTGTTTCTCCGTGGGGAATAATGTATCCATGATTCATAGAGATTTTTAGTGTTTGTCTATGGTGATGCCAAAACGTCAAGTCTCTGTTGATGTTTTGTGAAATATTCCTACCTAGTATCGCTCTGTGGTATCGTGCTGGCATTTATTTTGTGAATTGTGAATGGTTTTTCTTATTTGACATTATTTGTTATTTCATAATTGCCGAAAGATCGGGAATTATTTTTGACGGATGATAAATATGTGTGATTCTGTTTTTAATTTTTAAATATTATATTCATATTGTATTCGTTTAAAATGGAGAACAATACTAAAAATGTGTGCAGATTATGCCTCGAATTAGTGCATAGTGCAAATGTCGATTTACTAAATGAGGTTATGAGAGAAATGTTGAGTTTACTTTCAATAAAATTAGTAAGTCGACCTCTTTTACCGTTTTTTACACTCTCATCTCGATAGATTAATTATTGTAAAGCTAAGTCAGCTTTACCTTCCGATATCAACGTGCAATTTTATTACTTTCAGGATTTAAATGTGAGTGAGCATCCTTTGGTGTGTGGTATGTGTTCAGGGGTCCTCGATGAAATTTACTTATTTAAATCAAAGTGCCTCTATACCGAAGATATTATCAACGCTCACATTGAGATTGATTCAAAAGTTAAACTAAAGGACATAATAGAAATAGAAAATAAACCTAAAGTCCACATTGGCGAAGATGAAGTGGTATGTCGTTTGTGTATGAAAATATCTCCGAATTGCAGTTACTTAGGTTTGGGTGAAACTGATGAAGAAATTGCCTTCTCTAGAGATATGATACAAATTCATTTACCGGAAATGGTAAGTGCGAAACATCATTTCTACAGAGTATATCGGAGCAGATGATTGGAAATAATTTTTCAGGATCTGAATATTACCGAGAAACCGATAATCTGTGATTCATGCCATGTATCTCTTAAAAGTTATGTATCTTTTGCTACAAACTGTATGGCTGTCGAGGAGAAGATAAAACTATATTGCCACTCTCAAAAAAACAGTGGTCCAGTAGATTTAGCATGTGTGCGGCAATTTACGGAAAATAAGGCATTCAATTTACAGACTGAGCTTAGGAATGATTTGGTCATGAAGGAAGGAAAGGGTTCGGTAGTGGTTAAGGTGGAAAAGGTCTGGAATGCAGAGGATTTTATATCGAAGGGTAATTTTGTCGACTGCGGTAGCGGTTCAGAATTGATTTTGAAGACTGAGGAGATTGAGATAAAATCAGAAAATGATGAGAAGAGGTAGGTAGGATAATATTTAGAAAGTTTTCTGTATTGTGTATTTATTTATTACCGAAAATTGGTATGTGAAATGTGATGAAATGGTATTGTTTTGTTAGAGTTAGTATGGTTAAAGTTACTATCTTTTATTATGATATGATGCGTGGTTTTAAAATATCTACTGCTGGTGTTTTAAATAAAGAACCTAGATGGCGAGAATTCAGAGACTTCAGAATCTAATATCTCAATGTAACTATGCAACAGACAAACATAGGTAGCAGAATATATAGTAAAAATTCAATATTATTTATAAAAAACTCATGTTAAAAAACTCAAGATTTTGAAAACGGTATCCTTATTTATAACGACCATACAATACACAATGACAGGGTGCAAAACACTCTGATTTGTTGCCAATAATTATATTTTTCTGCAGTCTTTTTGAACTTTAAGGGATAATTTTTTTTTATATATCTACTAGCAATCAGAATACGAAGTTATTCTACTCGCTAATTTGCTAACTTGGGGGCTGTGAGACTGCTATATAGCGTGGATGTCCTCTTCGAACCAAAAATTCCGCTTCAACCTTTTCTTCAACAATTTGTATGAAGTCGTGTATCATTTTAAATATCGCGTAACGGATGAAGTAATACTACTCGGCACATCTGATTTTGCATCTGATAAGCGCACAAGATAAACAAACAGCTACCATCGCTGTCTGACAGAAAAACACTACATGTGTCTACATAGTGAGACACATGACACAGGGAGTCCAGCAGAGTATGATGTTAAATCACGATTACACAAAATTACTAGTACTTTGTCTCGTAATACCCTAAAAAAAATTCAAAAAATTAAAAAAAAAATTTATTTAAAAAAAAATAGCTCAGAAAAGCTATATAGCTCATTAAAAATACAATTTCGATGACACAAATGACAAATGAAAATAAGCATCCGAGTGTGCCCCACTCTCCCCTACCTAAGATTAAATCTGTCAGGTTCCATGACAGTCATTCTATGCAACAGCCAACTCGAATTGTGGCCGATTGCCCGCAACTGTCAACAATAAGCTAGGAACAAGGCCAACTTTATAAGACCAATCAATTTGTTTGGAAACAAACAGAGAATATTTTCCCACAGCCTTTCTATTGGATGTCTGTAATGGTTTCTAATCAGGGGGTCTCTTTTTACACAGTAGGCTGATATGAGGTCTTTATTCGCATGGTTTTGCCTCAATACAAGCTTGGAACGTCTCTTTTGTGTGGTTTGTACCTGATTGTGTTGATACACTCATGCGTTGGTAGGATTATGCAGTTTATTATTGAGGTGGCGAATCTTTGTGAACATCTGACAAGTTTTACAAAACAGTTGTTTACCATACTCAATTTATTGATACTTACGATTTAACATCAATAAGCGAAATCATCTTAGACCTCACTCTAATAGTCACGACTTATAAAGATTTGATAATCGCTCCACCATGCTGTTCCTGTTTCTTATATTGTCTATACCCTGGTTCCGAAATAGTGTGGAGTGATTCATATGTAATATCACAGCACCATCACAATTGAACGGTATGCCTATTTGCAATGGATCACAGAATTAGTGTGCAAATTTGTGTACACTCTATAGAAATGGTGGGCAGAACTCATTAGTAACCGGGTCTACCGCTCTAATTGGTGACTTTTAGGCGGTTCTAAATTAAATTAAATTTCATTGGTCAGAGGTGAAGACGCCGGATTTCCTTGGAAATATTGACGTATGCGCTGTTTCATGCATGCATGTTTTGGCGCGACAGTGGCGTTTCACTGTGTCTTATGTACGGTTGATTCGCGATATAAATTAATTATAATATTGTGTTATACGCGCGTGTTTAGTGTTTTTATGGGATGGAAGCCGCGAATGCGAGTAGTAGTGGTTCTAAAACCAATAATTCCAATCGTAAGCAACCGAATTTGACGAAATTTGACCGAATTTGAAATGTATACCAAGGAATATTCTTAAGGTAATAAAAAAACCATCAGAAGTACACTTAAAAACAATGTTAATAACTTGGATATTTTATTTAATTTTTTTTATTTTGCCCCCTCTAAAATGATACGCCTATGGAATTTCGTTCCCTTCGCCCCTCATCTCCCTGAGCCGTCCATATGCGGGTGATGAATCACTCCACATTATTTCGGAACCAGGGTATAGTAGATAAACAAACACCTGCATATTTGGATAATCTCCTTGAACGTAGATTTCAAGCACATAATGTAAATAGTAGAACATCTGAGTTATATAGCATACCAAAGCATAATACAAATAAGTTTGAAGAAAGTTTTTCTTATTTGTCACCTAAAATCCTTAACAAATTCTATAGTATTTTCGTTTCTAACTCTACATCGAGTCAATTTAAACATAAAATAAAATAGAATCTCTTATGGAAATTTGCCTCTTAATTTCTCTGAACTTTGAAATTTTGCTTGTAACTTTGGTTTTATATTTTTTTTTACGAAGATGATGCAGTCTGTCTGTCAAATATCTTCCCACAATGTAAAATATCTATACAATATTTATCATTTAAAATAAAAAGCAATTGTATGATAATAATATTATTGTTGTGTCTTTGAGGATGGTTGAATAACCGAATGGTTTACTTGACTCATCAGAACATCCTATGAATACTCAAATAATTAGAAGCATCTACAAAGAAATAAATAATATAATAGAAAATAAAATATTGTGTTTTAGTGACGAAATGGGTCATTCCGTTCCATTGGGGGCATGTAATAATTCCGGTAGCAGCGGTTCTTTAAAGAGGAAAAGGCAGATCAGGCAATTCACATCGAAAGGTATGCAGCTCTTTTCAAAAGTAACGTCAATAGTAATATTTGAAAGCTGCATTTAGTGAAATATTTTTGGTACACATAATTTAACAAGTAGTTTTAAAATGCACGTTTTACAATACTTATATCCTAGAGCCCTTGGGCAGAGCAAACCGTACATAGATATGAGATAATGGGAATTGGAATAGTCAAATAGTCACAAAACTATTGTCAGTTTCAAGTGCACTAATTAAAATATATTTACAGAGTTACTTTCAATGAGAATTCTCCATCGGCCATCCCTGTAAAAAGGGGTAACATTAAGTTCACAGAAGGGTATTAACTTAGGAAGTTATATAGTATAAAGTAACCAGACATGACATTATTTTAATGCTACTAAGATGTTTCTGCATTTGCAGGGAATAATTTTTCGTCTGACGGTCACATGGCGAGACACAGGGGGCTCATTAAGAAGTTTGCCTGTCAAGAATGCACATACAAAACTGATAGGAAGAATCTGTTGAGACGGCACATGGTTAGGCATAAAGACAAGTCAGAGGTGGAGATGCATAAGTGTGAGATTTGTGAATACGAGACTAGGTATAAGTCTAGTATGATTAAGCACATGGTGAGGCATCGTGATCCCAGAGTGGAGAGAAAATTTAAATGTGATAGATGTACATATGAAACGGATTTTAAATTCAGCCTACGCAAGCATAATCTGATTCACAAGGATAAATCGGAGGTGGAGATGCACAAGTGTAAGAAGTGTGAATTCGAGACCATGTATAGGTATAGTATTATCAGTCACATGATGAAGCATCGCGATGCCAAAACGGAGAAAAACTTTAAATGTGATAAATGTCCATATGAAACGAATTCTAATTCGGACCTACGCAAGCATAATCTGATACACAAGGACAAATCGGAGGTGGAGATGTACAAGTGTGCGAATTGTGAATACGAGACGAGGTATAAAAGTTCTATAATCCAGCACATGGCGAAGCATCGTGGTCCCAGAGCGAAGAGAAAATTTAAATGTGATAAATGTACATATGAAACGGATTTTAAGCCCACTCTACGCACGCACAATCTGACACACAAGAACAAATCGGAGGTGGAGATGCACAAGTGTAAGAATTGTGAATTCGAGACCATGTATAAAAGTAGTTTGATCAATCACATGCTGTGGCATCGTAATCCCAAACGAAAGGGAAAATTTAAATGTGATAAATGTCCATATGAAACGGATTTTAAATCAGACCTAAGCAGGCATACTCTGAGACATAAGGACAAATCTGAGGTGGAGATGCTCAAGTGCGAGAATTGTGCATTCGAGACCATATATAAGACTAGTATGATCAATCACATGATGAGGCATCGAAATCCCAAGGGGCAGAAAAAATTTGTATGTGATAAATGTGAATATGAAACCGATTTTAAGTCAGTCCTAAGCAGGCATACTCTGAAACATAAGGACAAATCGGAGGTGGAGATGCACAAGTGCGAGAACTGTAAGTACGAAACCAGGCGTAAGAGTGATATAATCCAGCACATGTTAAAACATGTTAATCCAAAACCGGAGAGAAAATTTAAATGCGAAAAATGTCCATATAAAACGAATTTCATGTCCTCCCTACGCACACACAATCTGATACACAAGGATAAATCGGAGGTGGAGATGCACAAGTGTAAGAAATGTGAATTTGAGACCAGATATAAGAAATGTATAATGCGGCACATGCAACACACGCATAATCTGAAGATACACAAGAGCCAATCGGAGGTGCAGATCCACAAGTGTGATAATTGTGAATACGAGACCAAGCAGAAGGGTAATTTGATCCGGCACATGTTGAAGCATCGTGATCCCGATGCGGAGAGAAAATTTAAATGTGATAAATGTCCCTATAAAACGGATGTTAAGTGGAATTTTGGCAAGCATAATCTGATACACAAGGAGAAACCGGAGGTGCAAATGCACAAGTGTAAAGCAGGTGCAGATGCACATTAGGACATTGTGAAGCATCGTGATCCCGAAGCGGAGAGAAAATTTAAATGTGATATATGTATGACATTAAAAATAATAATTTTTTTCTCAAAAACAACAGAGTGTGTCATTCTGAATTTTTTTGATAGTATTAAAAAGAGAGTAATCCGAGGGGTAATCTATTTATTTCTGTCATAACTTTTTTTGAAGAACCCGTAGCAGAGACAATATTCAAAAAAATCAAGTATGCAGTGTAGGACATTGAAATGGACCCTACCCCCTGTGGTGTTAATCGGAAGTTACCCTGTTAACTTCCTAGGTCGTGACCTCTGTTTTGTTTAAAGACGAGATACCGATTTTTAAATAGCAAGTGGTTAGGGTATAAGCACGCACTAGGAAAGACGCGGTGCGGGGTGTTTTAGATATGTCGAGATACAGGGAGACAAGGGTTTGGATATGGGGAAGCAGGTAGTTGGTCTTTGGTGTGTGTTAGTGCTTCACGTCAAATTTCCCAGGTTAGTAAATATACTTAATTTGTAATGTTTATTATTAAATTTGTTAGCTCGAGAATTACCGCCATCATTTTATTAAAATTGTCCGTGTTATGTTTTGTTTTTGGACTACGAATAATTATGATACGTGATGCATAAACTATACACATTTTACTTGTTTATTTAGTGTGTTCAGCTCCTTCTGTTTTAAGATTTTTTTATTTTGTTTTATTCAGTTCGATCTAAGTAATGTTGTTGACCTTTTTGTTCCATTCATGACTACGAGTAGGTTTTTCATACTTGTGGGTTTTGCTTATAACAGTTGACCTAACTGCCGCTTAGTGTATGAGATGATGAATGTTTGTGCCTTGTTGAATTTATTAACACTTTTCCCCCGTGACTAGGAGAACACGCTAGTTGCCTCCCGTATGGGACCTTCGTTTTTGCACCAAAACCTTACAACTACTAGCTGAGTTGCCTTCCGTAAGGGACCTCAGTATCTTCTGACGAAAGTCGGCTAACTAACAACAAACTCTTCAGTTTTGTATCTTGAGAATGATTGTAGGTTAAAACACAAGTATGGGAAACCCTTGTAAGTTTTCATTTTACTTTCACCTAAGTGTCCAACAGCATTACTGCGATTCTTTTGAATAGAGTTCGAGGGTTTCTCTGCCGTGCTCGTTCCCCTCGTGAATTCAAGGCTGAGTACGGCATGTACTAATTTTATATTGTTCATAAATTGAATACCTGTTTAAATAAATCAGTAGGTGTATTAAAAATGCTTAGTCTTTTCTTTTTCATCTCAAAACTCCCGCCTTTCGTTAGTAACCGGTGCATCTCGGACAAGGTTAATTTTAAATTAAATACAACGTAGGGTAGGTATTTCCCCTTTTGACGACCACGTACCCCGGCCATGTGTTCCTCTGATTATTATGTTTAACCGACCCGGGTTGGTTACATTACAACATATAAGTGTGAAAATTGTAAGATGTATAAGTGTGAAAATTGTAAACACGAGACCAGGTATAAGAGTAGTATCGTCAAGCACATGCGGCGGAAGCATTGTGATCCCAAAGTGCAGAGGAAAGTTTAATGGGAAGAGTCTACATAAAGTGGAAGTTACATCCTTCCTCTTTACACAAGAGATTTAATGAGATATCATTGGAGCATTTGTTTACATTTGGAGCACTGTTTACAGTACAAATTGGAATTTCTTGCGTTATTAGCATTTGACTGGGTTGATCACGAAGTATTACTTTATAAGTTGTCTCATTATGGAGTAGATATTTCATTGATATGTATAAGATAATCTTCGAAAAGTCACAGTTCATATGCGTTCATAATTAATAATAAATAATAAAATTACTAGGTATGAACCGCTAGATGTAAACTTGGGTTTTCCGCGGGGATCATTACTGGGACCTTTGTTTTTATTTTATGTAAATCACCTGGACCATAGAACATCTGCAGATTTCACTTTATATACAGACGACACATTATTTATAACTTCTAATAATTCAGATTCTCTTACAATGTGAAAAAAATGTTTTAGAAAAAATATACTATATTGCCTAATCTTTCATAATTGACAGACACCTTGTACTGATACATGTTTTAACTTTAAGCAATCACATCATATATAGTGATGAAAATCATGAAAAATGTTTAGGTCTATTCTTAGATCAGGGTCTGAATTGAAAGGTTCATTGGCGAACATTTAAGTTCTGAACTTGACTCACAATCATATTTATTCTAAAAGTTAGTATAGTATCCGCAGGGAATTATTACGTGTATAGTTTTACCATTCACAGGTAGAATCATCTCATATGGTATATATTTCTGGGGCACCATGCTTGCATTCAAAGTATTTTTGCAATTATTTTTAATGATTTAAACGTTCTAAATCCTTAAAAATACCAGAAAGAGAAATTATTTCTATGTACCATTCAATAAATATCACGTAACTTGCTAATTTATTATCCAGTAAAGTAAAGAATGCCGGCTCACTTAAACATTTTTAAAAATCTTTGAAAAATATTTGGTTAAAAATTATATAGTGTTTTAGTGACTTTATTAAACAGAAATGTAACTATGAATAATATTCTAAGTAGTTTTATTTCTGTCTCTATATGTTTATATGTATGTGTGTATATATTTCATTTCTCTAGTTTTATGATTCTTATTTAATACTATACAATTTTTATTGTCATAGAGGACAATAAAAATATATATCTCTATCTATGATCTATGAATCAATCGAGTTCACAGCATGATTGATTGTCCTATATTGTGAAGTTCTTAAATTTTCATGAACTCGTATTTCATCTCGATCAAATTTATTATTTCTGGATTACGTTGGTCGGAGGAGCATATGTTAATTTTGAAGTGGATTTTTATATTTTGGATGTGGGAGGTTTCAAAATATCAAAACTGTGTGCCATTGTGGATTGTTACGTACTTATAAAACAACTAATACAAAAATAACTTTGCCCGTGAATACGTAATGATCATGCAAGAGACGTTTGTGTTTGTAGAATAGTTCAAATGAGATACTATTTATTCAGAGTCCAGTATCAGAAGGAGAAGTTGACGAGAAGATAGACCGCCCATGTTAGTAGCAATGCTGCCAAGTGTAGCATAAATTTAATTTGTGGCGTCTTTTTGCTAAGGAAGTGTTGCTTCCAACGTTTCAAAAGAGTTTCAATATACGTCATTGAAAAGTATGGCAAAAATAAAATATTTTGAAATCTTTCGACAGCGCTCTCTTCTGACGAATTTAATTACTGGCACACTTGTATTCAAATCAGTATCTTGGCGCAGAATGGGACAGAACATATGAAACACCCTCATTACATCTTGAAACGGTCTCTAGCCAGGCTTTGAAAGCGGATGAAATGCTCTCATAACTGACGTCACAATCAAAATGGTTTCGAAATCTCCATGCGCAAAGCGACGTCTCAAGGGCAAAGTCATCCCTTGTCCCTTGTTCATACATCAGTTATTACCACCCAGTTCTAGGTATATAATAAATGTCAGTGGCACAATCTCAGATCACAAATATAAAGATAAGTAACGTCAAAACCCATATTACAGTATTGTTTGACATTTAAAGTGTCACTTTAAATGTCAAAATTAGAAAATGGATATTTGTTTACTGCTTCTTGATCGTTGATGGGTGTTGGTTATTGGTTAATATGTGCATTTGGTTTACACACATATAAATATAGGTCCTAACATATATGTGGGTTTACATGACATAATGTTAATCTGTGTTAGATATCTTGCAGTGTTGCCAATATAGGTAGAATTCCAGGCACTGTGTGGAATCCTTTTTTTTTATGTAATTTGAATGATAATATTCACTTTAATGTTAACTATGCATTTAAAAATAATTGAAAATGCCAATAAATGCCCGCGCCAGTTATTTTCGTGTTGAAAGGTATGTCGAAATCTAGAGACCTGTAATCCGTGTGAAAATTTTTATTTGGAATTTGTGTTATCTGTTTATATACAAAATAAAATCATCAAAATAAAAAATATCAGTAGCACAGCAATATTGTGAGTGTCCTGAACATTACACTATGTTTACGTTTGTGTGAAATGGTTGGCAAAATACAAAAACCGTAAACCAGAAGCAAATCGTTGGGCAAAATCCTTCTTGTGGCAAAACAGTGGAATTTTGACAGAATCCGTGTGTATTTTATATTAACACAATTGGCAACACTGATATTGTACTATTTACGCCTAGGTTATATTATTATATGTTCCGCATATTTTATGGGAAAATTGAAATGGGGGACACCAGACAAATTTGCAGGCTATGTCTCGAAATAATACCGCCTGGGGACGCAGAGGCTATCGGGGAAAAGAAAAAGGAAATCCTGGTAGTTTTACTGATTAATGTTGTAAGTATTTGAAATAATTAACCAAGTTTACGTTGAAAGACTATTGCTGTTTTTAGGACCTGCATATAATTGACAATGCGGTTGCATGCAGCAGGTGTATGGGGGAAATTCAGAGTGGTTTTGAGTTTAAGTCCGCTTGTTTTCACGTGGACAACTGCATTTCTACCTTTGTGGATGCCAACGTCCCGGTAGACATCAAGGAAGTTTTTCATGGTGAGATGAGGGGCACGGCAATGGCGAATGTAATGTTGGAGAATAGACAAATATGCCGGTTATGCATGTCGCTAATAGAAGACGAGGCTCTCGACTGCACCACAAACTTGATGGATATAATAGAAAATTGTTTGCCTGAAGTGGTAAGTGCTCTGTTAATTTCAATTTCTTAATTACAGTTATCACATAGAAACGTCTTCTGTATAAAAAAAGCTAGTATGGTTGGTGTTTTAATGGTTATTTGAAAACATAACCTCAAATTACTGCTTTACACCTTATAGTGTTTTTATTTATCAATTCGAGTCATGCTAGTTTTTAATTAGATAATTTGTCATTGATATATTTAACAAAAGTCAATATTTTAATTGAAGCCTGAGTATAACTTAAGTAAACTTAACCTTTGAGAAAAAAAATTAGTGTGCTTTATTTGCTTGTCACAAATTCAAGAAATATTGAAAATAAGAAAAATGTTCAGTGAAAATTATAATTAAAATGTTCGTAGGATATACACTCAGTTCAGAAGCCTGTAGTCTGTGAGCTGTGTTTTAGTCGGATGAAAAAATTGAATGAATTTATGAAGACCTGCCAAGAGGCAGAGCAAAGTATTAGTGATTATTATCTTCAAGCCGGGTTGGACCATGCCAATGCTGTTTCAATTAATCTTAATGACCTCAAATTTAAAGCCTGTATAGTTAGCGGGCTCATTAAGGAGGAAAATTCAAATTTTTCTAGTAATTTACTGAGGGACCCCAAAAAAGAAGATACCGCCAACATTGAATGCGAGGAGATTCACATCAAGGATGAAGTAGACAGTGGGTAAGTAGTGGAATGTTTTGGTTTAGGAAATGAGTTTAGAAATATCGATAAACTGTCTTGATATAAGAATATATACCATTAGCCTGTTTCAATCAGTTTAAAGTGATGCAGGTTCAAAGGATTTATATGTTCTTATTCACTATTGCGTCCGGGAAGTTTAGCATTTCGCTACGAAAAAATCTATATTGAGCTCTAAATTGATGTACACATAACTCTCCAAACAATATGTGAAAAGTCCCAAAGACTCTGGTCTATGCATAACTGTAGATAGCCCATAAAAGTACCTTATTTTGCCAATATCTTCGTTACCATCGATCATGCGGCATAGGCGACCTGCGAATTTTACTCCAGCGCCCCCAACGGCGTTTCTAGTAAGTTCTTGCTGGTCAATTTGCAATTTGACAGAATAGACTTATATGAAAAAATTACATATGTTCGAGATATACCAATCATTAGACACGAGGACGAAATGATTTATATATTGAAACATGCGATTCTTTGTTAGCTAGTAAGTCGCTTTTCTGTAGAGGATTTCTGTAGAGAAGAATATAACACTTTACTTCACTTACCAGAAATCCCCATAAATTATTATAAATTAAAACCAGCTCTCAAATAAATGAATAAAATCAGAAGAAATGAATTATTGCCATTTGTAGTGAGGAAATGGGTAAATCTGTACCATCAGGGTCAAGTAACAGTTCCTTAAAGAGGAAAAGGCATAACAGGAAATCCACAGCAAAAGGTAAGCAAAAGTAAAGTCAAGAATAATTTTTGAAAGTGAACTATTCAGTGAACTAAAAAAATAAAATTTTAGGAAATATTTCAGGTACACATACTTTCACAAATGGTCTTTATGTTTATAATACTGCACATTTTAAAATAACTGTATCCTATGGCAGAGCAAACCGCACTTGTTTTGGAAAATTGGATTTTCTTATAATACATTTTTATTATACATCAGATACAATACATAATAATAGCTAATTTTCTAAGTTCCATATTTAGTAAAAGAATATTGTCATTGGAGGAGGTAACGGCCCATCAAAGTCCTTAGATATTGGCCACAGTTTTCTTAATATTCCGTTCCTTGTGAGTCGTAGAAGTGGTTCAACTATTGGATTATGATAGTAATTTAGATTTTTGCGAATGTTGTATTGTCCCTGATTTTTGTCGGTAAGTGTCCCTGTTAGTTTTTGAGTTGTGTAGGATAGGAGTCGGTTTCTTGGTGATGATGATTGTGTTTATTGTAGCTATTATGGGCGTATGGTCTGATTACAGCTTGTAGAAATATCTGTGTATGCCGAGGAGATACCATTAGTAATGAGGAAGTCTAGCAAGTCACGGGTTTTATTTGTATCCGTGAGCCAATATGTTGGTGTACGCCTTAATAAAAAGGCATACACGACAAAAATTTCTTCCTTGTATGGCTTATGCTAATTCCCTACCTTTTGCTGTTAGCAGACTTGACCCACATGACGTGTGCTTGCTATTGTAGACCCTCCAGCTATGAATTTTTACCTCAGATTTTGAAAACCGCTTGGAAATATTCTTTCTTAAGATCATGACGTGACAGACAGAAAGCTGCTGTGATTATGATGTCATATGGCTAAGGCTTTTGGCTTATTAATGTGGCTTAAATGAGATTTTCTTTGTATTTTGATGCTTCATGATGTTGAATTGTTTCTTTTACATATACCGATCAAAAAATATCAGGTAACTTGCATGTTTCCCAAAAGTCTGGGATTAACAGTATTTAATCTTCTACCCAGTAAAGCAAAGAAAGCTGTTTCACTTAAACATTTTAAAAACAAATGTGATTTTACAAATACCTAATTCGAAATATCATCTTAAGTATATCTGCATTATATATTTAAGTATTTTTATTTGTGTCTATATGTGTGTATGTATATATTTTACCTCTCTAGTTTTAAAGTTGGGATTTTGTAGAATGAGAGGAAAATAGATGCATTTATTTTGGTTGACTATAAATTAAATTAGTTTCAGGCACTAGCTACTATTATAGTGGTTATTATAATAGTTCTGTCCTAAAATTTTCCCAACTGGAACCATTGTTCTATTTTTTAACATCAATTTTTGAATATTGGCTTCATTTTTTTACATTAATTCATTTATTGTGTAGGTAATAGTAGTTTTAGCATTTCCATTCTGAAGTAAATGGTAATAAGGGTTCCTACATTTGCAGGGAGGAAGCATGTTTCTTCTGACAATCACATGGCGCGACCCAGGGGGCTCACTAAGGCATTTGGCTGTAAAGAATGCACATTCAAAAGTAACAGGAAGTATATTTTGACAAGACACATGGTTAGACACAAAGACAAGTCAGAGGTGGAGATGCACAAGTGTGAGAATTGTGAATACGAGACCAGGTATAAGCATTGTATAAAAGCTCACATGGTGAAGCATCGTGAATCGACAGCAGAGAGAAAATTAAAATGTGATAAATGTCCATATGAAACGGATTTCAAATCCTCCCTAACAAAGCATAATCTGATACACAAGGACAAATCGGATGTGGAGATGTACAAGTGTGGAAACTGTGACTACGAGACCAGGCGTAAGAGTAATCTGAACCAGCACATGGTGAAGCATCGTGTTTCCAGAGGGGAAAGAAGATTTAAATGTGATAAATGTCCATATGAAACGGATTTCAAGTTCTCTTTACGTAAGCATAATGTGATACACAAGGACAAATCGGAGCTGGAGATGCACAAGTGTGAGAATTGTGAGTACGAGACCAAGCGTAAGAGTGATATGACCCAGCACATGGTGAGGCATTGCGCTTCCAAAGCGGAGAGAAAATTTACATGTGATAAATGTCCGTATGAATCGAATTTCAAGTTGGACATTCGTAAGCATAATCTGACGCACAAGGGCAAATCGGAGATGGAAATCCACAAGTGTGATAATTGTGAATACGAGACCAGATATAAGAGGAGTATGATCTATCACTTGGTGAAGCATCGTGATCCCAGAGTTGAGAGAAAATTTAAATGTGGTCAATGTGCATATGAAACGGATTTTGAGTCATACCTATGGAAGCATAATCTGAGACACTGTCACAAATCGGAGGTCGAGATGCACAAGTGTAATAATTGTGATTACGAGACTAGATATAAGGGGTCCATGATCAATCACATGGTGAAGCATCGGGATCCCAATGCGGAGAGAAAATTTAAATGTGGGCAATGTACCTATGAAACGGATTATAAGCCATACTTACGCAAGCATAATCTGAGACATAGGGACAAATCGGAGGTGGAGATGCACAAGTGTGAGAATTGTGAATACGAGAGTAGGTATAAAAGTGATGTGATCCGGCACATGGTGAAGCATTGTGATCCCACAGCGGAGAGAAAATTCAAATGTGATAAGTGCTCATATGAAACGAATATGAAGTCCTCCTTACGCAAGCATAATCTGACACACGAGGAGAAATCGCTCAAGTGTGAGAATTGTGAATACGCGACCAGGTATAAGTATAACATGATCCAGCACGTGCGAAAGCATCATGATCCCAAAGCGGAGAGCAAATTTAAATGTGATAAATGTCCATATGAAACTGATTTTATGTCCACCCTACGCAGCCACAATCTGACACACAAGGACAAATCGGAGGTGGAGATGCACAAGTGTGAGAATTGTGAATTTGAGACCAGGTATAGGAATAGTATGATCCAGCACGTGCGGAAGCATCAAGATCCTAAAGGGCTGAGGAAATTTAAATGTGATAAATGTCCATTTGAAACGACATTAAAGTCCTCCCTACGCAGGCATAATGTGATACACAAGGACAAATCGGAGGTGGAGATTTACAAGTGTGAGATTTGTGAATACGAGACCAGGCGTAAGAGTAATATGATCCGACACATGGTGAGGCATCGTGATCCTAAAGTGGAGAGAAAATTTTAATGGTAAATAAATGTCGATATAAAGAGGAAGTTAAATCCAATCGAGATCTCTCACATCCTCAAACGAAACAAGAGATATGATGAGATTTCACTGGAGCATCTGTACAATTTACAATCACTTTTATTGTTTTGGACTATTGGCAGTATTCAATTGTCCATTTTTCTTGCAAATAAACCACTGTTAAAAAACTGTTTCAATAAAAATATTGAAAATTACTTTCTAGTTATACATTATGTACTTAGGACACAAGCACTAAAGCCTCAAAATAAAGCAGAAACCCGACTGGCATAAAATCAGGTACTCCCATGCGATGACGTTGTTTTAGGGATTATAATCTCTAATATGTTAGCTACCCTTGTTTTAACGCGTTTAACTTCAACTGCAAGGGGGTGGAAATTTTAAGAGGTTGCACTGCTCATACTCAAAAAAAATATGATGTGATTACAGATCCACTGCCAGTGCTGCCACTACAAATCTTGTCAACCTTGACTCTCGCCGATATCTTTTAAAATTCTACTAAGTTAACTTTGCTTAGTCCTTGAGTTAATTCTACTAAGTTCGTATGTAAATTATAAGGAATGAATTTGTTGTAAGTTCCAGTGTGCCACAAGGTTTAGTACCCTTATTGTTATTTAGTATCATATATAATATGAAAAAAACCTCAAAACTTCTTTTGACTGACACATGAAAATTTACAGAGAAACATGAGAAATAGTAGATATAGCAGACTGTCACCTTCTGCAAAATAATTTGATAACTCATACAACTGGTGTGAGAAGAATATGAATCATGTATCGCTGGTAAACTAATATAATTACCTATGATTATAAGATCCCCTGTGTTAAATCGTGTATTCGAAACCACTGGCAGGTGTAACTTTTGATACGAAATTAATGTTCAACAACCACATTGAAGGTATTAAGAAACATTGTAAAAATGTTGGATTTCGTTATACTTAGTAGCAGAGATTTTATATCAAGGGATGCAATTTGTACTCTTTCTTTCTCACTTGTCAGAGGTAAGTTAGAATATTCCAGTATTGTCTGCGATTGTTTTTTGTTTTTTTTTGGCACCATAGTTTTTTTATTGTTTTTTGGCGACATAGTCTTATTTCAAAGTTTACCACTCATTCGATGCTTTTTGATCTTGTGATACTTAAATGATACTAAACTGATAGTCGTAAAAGGAAGTACTCATAAATAATAAAATATGCATTTTACTTCATAGTACGGAAAGAACATACCGTTTTGGCGAACATTTGATGTTCACTGTCGCCCATTTTAGAGCTTATTTGTGGAAATAAATATTGCAAAAACAGGTTAAAACATACTGAATTTACAAATAATTATAGTAATTTCAAGCGAAATGTAATACCAGTTTTTATAAATGCGTTTAAATAATATGTTGCAAGAACGCACATACATGAAACGAAAAAATAAACTGATTCTGTATAAACGAAACAACAATCGTCTGATCGCAGCACTCTAGATGTGCCTTGATAGTTTTATTCCTTAACAGTTTTGCGATTGAACTACCCTTGTAGTTCAAATGGGTACTTCAACCGCTAAGTACTTATGCCCAAGCTTTAGCATGATAAGAAGAAGAAAATATACGGTTAATGCCGTTTTGAGTGCTTTGTAGAATATTTATTTTTTAGCTTTTAAGGCAATTAGAAAAGTAAAGATATTTGTTTCATGGTTTCTTGATGGGTGTTGTGCTTGTGGTTTACATACATATCGTTTAAGATGCTGTGTAAGATGCTTTATATTATCTGCGCGTAGGCTCTATTCCACATATTAATATATTATTCTAAAATGGAATTAGGGGACAACAAACAAATTTGCAGGCTATGTCTTGAAATACAGCCGCCTGGGGACGCTGAGGCTATCGGGGAAAAGAAAAAGGAAATATTGAAAATTTTGCAAATTAATGTTGTGAGTATTTTTTATTTTAACCACTTTTATTGTGAGAGTATTGCTGTTTTCAGGATCTGCGTGTAACTGACAGTGCTGTTGCATGCAGCAGGTGTATGGAGGAGCTCCAGAGTGGTTTTGAGTTTAAGTCCGCTTGCTTACACGTGGACAACTGCATTTCCACCTTTGTGGATGCAGGCATCCCGGTAGATATCAAGGAAGTTTTTCAAAGTGAGATGAGGGGTACGGCGATGGCAAATGTAAATTTGGCGAATAGACAAATATGCCGGTTGTGCATGTCGATAATAGACGAAGCTCTCGACTGCAACACAGTATTGAAAGATATAAGAGCAAATTGTTTGCCTGAAGTGGTTAGTGCTGTGTTTATTTAAATGTATACATTACGGTTGCTAAACAAGTCTTCTGTACAAAAGAATAATAGTATGGCTGGTGTTTCTATGTAATAGTATTATTTGACACCCTAACCTCAAATCATTGTCTTGCACTTTATTTTATTTATCAATTTGAATCACACAAGAGTTTACAGTTCAATAATTTGTCAGTGATGGGTGCTTTTTATTTGGTAATTCACTTTTTATACTACACCCTTTTACTATCTCTATTCTATTTTTTTGTTACAAATTCATAAAGCAGGAAAAAATTACGAAAATTACAATCGGTTTTTTTAGGATGTAAACACAGTTCGCGAGCCTGTAGTCTGTGAGCTGTGTTTTAGTCGGATAAAAAAATTAAATGAATTTATGAAGACCTGCCAAGAGGTAGAGCGAAGGGTTAAGAATTATTGTCAAGCGGTGGCGGAACATGCCATTCCCGTTTCAGTTAATCTTCATGACCTGCTCAAATTGAAAGAATATACTATTAACAAGCCCAGTAAGGGGGAATGTTCTAATATTATTAAAAATGGCCTGAAGAACCCCAAGAAAGAAGATGCTGGCATGATTGAATGCGAGGAAGTTCATATCAAGGATGAATTAGACAATGGGTAAGTACTGGAATGTTGTTTACATTTAGGAAACAAGAATCACAGTCGTGTATAAATATCGGTATATCTTCTTGTCTCAAGGATAGGTTAAGGATAGGGCTAGCCTGTTGTTGATTTACGCAAATTCTTTTAAACCTGTGAAATATTAAACAAGATTTAGGTAGTATCAACTCAGTGGCAATGAATTATATTTTTTCATATTCATTATTATTGATTTAATGGCAGTAGTTCCTATTAACATCTCTAAATCGGTCTAAGCCTTTGGAATATATTTGAGGGCGAAGATGTCCAGGGATATTTTACAAAGTTCTTTTTTCACTCTTTTTTGCCTTTCATGCAAGAAACCATTTTTCAACGGAGTCGCAATCTATAAATTTTAGATTTTCAAAACAGTTTAGAGGTTTAATACACGCATTTTCGGGAAATTCTTTGGGCACTTTAACGTTAACAATTTATGTGTTAAACAGGGTTCTATTAAGCCCATTTTCTCTCCAAATCGCTAAACTAAAATGCTAAACAAGCTGTGAGGTTATGGATGATTTTAATAACACATGGTGGTACCTACCGCCTTTCAAGTATTTTTTTGGTTCCTGTTGTCTTTGCTACTAACAGACATACTTCTTTTTGTAAATCAGCAACCTTCATTTCAAAATACTTGCTTAAAACGCCTATACCTAACCCCTACACTAGCGCCTCTACCGGACTTTAATCGTGCTTAGTTATTGTAATTGCTCTATGGAGGGCAGTGGGAGCAAATAATAAATTATAAAAATCATTTGTTTTGTTTCTTTCCTACTTTTTTCCCCCTACATTCTTTTTCCTACCTTTTTTCCATTCTTTTTTTCTACTATTTCTGTAACGGTCGTCGATGAAACCAGTTCTAACACAATACACCCAATTAAGTACATTATCAATTTACCATTTGTTCAAAATATCCTCATTTGAGAACAGCTCCAATACACTTTAGGGGTGGTTTAACCCCATCAAAATAGGCTTAAAAGTCGTATAAATTGCTTTCCTTAGAAAGTTAAAATAAAAATAGATCTCAAATCATCCACATTGAAAATTAGAGAAGTAGTCCCCTATTAATAAAAAGCGAAGTTCCTCAAGGATCGGTATTGGGTCCTCTACTTTTTATACTTTATGTAAATGATATACCAAATATGTTGAGGATAAATGAATTAAATGAAATGAAATAAATGATCCAAATATATTTAACAAAAATGTTGTTACTGTTGCTGTTATGTATATACTGTTGCTGTTATAAAATGCTGTTATGTATGGTGATGATACAACATGAGTATTAAAGAGGAAGATCGAATGACAATTCTTGGAGAGGTCATGTACCAAGCTAAAGCTTAGTTTATTGCAAACCAGCTAGTTATAAATAATGTAGATATGAAAAAAAACACCAAATTCTTGGGAGTATCAGTATACATAGATGCTAGACTTACCTGGAGCGAACACTTTATACAACTCTGTAAACAGCTAAATACTGCTATTTATGCTATTAGAAACAATTTATAAATCAGTCAGCTGCAATCACTGCTTACTATGCATTGTTCGAATCAATAATGAGATATGATTTGCCTATATGGTTCTCAGGTGCTCAAATACATTTAAGAAATCTTTATGATTCAAAATAAGGACTCTTGTGTCCCAATATTCAAAAATCTAACTACTATCTCTCTAACGGTCGTCGATGAAACCAGTTCGAACAAAATATACCCAATTAAGTACATTATCAATTTACCATTTGTTCAAAATATCCTCATTTGAGAACAGCTCCTATATACTTTAGGGGTGGTTTAACCCCATCAAAATAGGCTTAAAAGTCGTATAAAAGATTGCTTCCCTTAGAAAGTTAAAATAAAAGTTTCAGATTTCTATTTTAATCGATTAATAATTCGTGAGCGAAAGGCCTCAAGAAACGCCTAGGTGGTATATTCATTATGACAAACTATCACAACTGACACTGACAGATAACAACGACACACTGATTGTATTGATACACTTACCCCTTATTGTATCATTAGGTATGAGGTAATACTCTATTAGTTTTAGTGTTTATATTTAGTGTTTATAGCCAATTCCCCACCCCCATAATCCATAAAATAAATATTAGGTCATCGACACCGGATACGGCTCAGACGCCAGATGTATTCTATAACTAGATGCTTGCGTCATTGACCCGGACACAGTCTAGACCCCAGACACATTTTTAAATTATGGGGTTGACCTTGACTTTTGAGCTCGACATTTAACATTTTGTGGGGAGCATTTTTTAAGCGGGGTGGGGTAATTTCGTGGGGAGCATTTTTAAATTTTTGGGGGGGGGCTTGACTTTGACCTTCATCATGGCTCGCATGACCATGCTCATTACCTTTCCCATTTCCACACTACTGTTAAGCAAAATCAGTGCCAAAGTAGATTATAAACAATTTATTTGTAAAGGTATATCTGCTGACAGTACTTCGCGCAATCCCTTGTATAATTTTTAATATTTATTTAATCATTTATTTATTTATTATCCAGAACAAAATTATACATAAGTATCTGTATCCCATAAAGGTAAACTAGTTACCTGTACATAGGCTGATTAGTACTTACAGACTAAACTTATCTACTACTTACAAACTAGGTTAGAGTTTTATTTCCATTTTATTCTTATTTTAACAATATATTTTGACAATATATTTTGTGCACCCATAAAACCATACATATAAATACAATATAAATAAAAAAAATATAAATATAGCATAATAATAATCAAAATTATTGAAATAGTAACTAATTTAATAGCTTTTTCTTTATATAAATACGACTACCGTTTAATGTTTGTAAATCATTTGGTAAAATGTTAAATAGACACTGCTGTAAACTTGTGTTTTTATAACTAACTGATTTATTGATCTTATGCAATGAAATACTTTTATATCGCGTATTCTATTAATCTCAAATATAATTTTCAATTTTGCATAGTGGTGTAGTGACTTGATTTTAAAATAATGTCTTGCATATATTTCAGCGAACTACCCGCCGGGAAAAAGATGTACAACTGTCTACACTGCGATTACAAAAGTAACCATAAGACTACTATAACAAGGCACATGTCCAAGATTCATAAACGGGAACAAGCCACAGTCTATTATTGTGACCATTGCACTTACGAGAGTTTGTATGTACAGAATTTGTACAGACACCTTGACTTGCACGGAAGAGCGAACAAAAGAGCCGTCGAAAAGAGGACGTTCGAGTGTCCAGGCTGTAAAAAGGGGTTCCATTACAAGCAGACCTTAAACGATCATTTACTACAGAACCACGAGAATTTCCAGCATTTAGTAACCTGCAGAATCCATTACTGCAAATTTTGCCCCTTTAAAACGGTAAAGATGACAAATTGGACGTCCCACGTAGCTCGTAATCATGGTGGGGAAAGAGAAAAAAAATTCCACTGTCACCACTGCGGTCACTCCTCCTCGACGAAAGACAATTTGCGAAAGCATTTAAGCATTCATTCGAATCTGGGGACACATCAGTGCGCTGCATGTGAAAAAGTATTCAAACGAAAGTCGTACTTAGACAATCACATATTGATGAACCATAAAGAGAATACAGAGTTGCTGAAAGTCATTACAAATAAAATTTATCATTGTACATCTTGCACATATGTAACTCTTTTGAAAGGGAATCTGTGTCGTCATATAGAAGGAATGCACAAAAAGTAACCGTAAAATAATAAAAGATCCACAAAAGAACTATCAAAGATCAGAATGTACTAAAACTAGTTTTGGTAGTTCCTCGTTCTTGTAATACATAATTTAAGGCTTGATTTTTTATCGAGGAGAACGAATTACAGTCACTTCGTGAATCTGTCATATTCTGATTAGATAAGGTACATACATTTTTAAATGTTTGAAAACGCTCAAAATTATGTTGTCTCCCCACTCAACACTGTATATATCAAATATAAACTACACATTTATATTGTCTTGTCCATATGTTCCTAAGTTGTGTTACATAATGTTATATAATTACATGTTGTATCGTATTGTTTTTTCTATTTTGTGTCCTACCTTATAAAGTTTTGTTATGGGCCGCAACACACTATTATAAGTTTCAATAAAACTATTACTTAACATATTTATTAATTCTCTTATTAAGGTGTGAATAAATAAATAACTATTAATTTCCTTTCATAACAATAATAATAATTATTTTTTGTCTATATACTTATTACCTTATAATACACTGAAATTAGGCAAATTTATATGGAATAGACGGAAAAATATAATTATAATAAGCCGAAATATTTATAATAGTTACCTTATGTGTGTAAAACATCAAAAAAGTTTCCTTAATGGTTTCCTTAGGGAAACTTTATCCCTACGCTTCATCCCGTTTCTCTCTTATAATCACCATAGAACGTCACATGCAAGTTTGTTTAAATCAGTTAATGATTGTGTCGGTGTCTCACAGGAGTATGAGGCTGGCCAGTGGCCGTAGCATGACGCCCCGCCATAGGCACCTCTGTGGTTGATCACATAATTAAAGATACGTGTACATGGCATAAGGCCTGCCAAGGACGACTAGTTTTGTAATTTACCACGTACACATACACTCTATAATTTGAATTAACATGCGTCATATCAGATCCCTTTTACTTGTCTGTATAGATGAAACGTTATTGCCAATTTAAAATAGCCACCAATTTTTGCGTTTGTGCCTTTTATACTGTAGCATTTCTCACCTAAATGTTGGCAACGTCCAATTTAGTTCGAATTAAAAGAGAGCTAAACGTTTACATCATTTTTGGATCAGAACTAAAAGCGCTAGCGCACAGTATTAGCTCGAGCCTACTAAGACCGAGCTAACAAAATTAGTTTGTTCTAACAACCGTATACATTACCGAACTTATTAGTTTGAACCCATTTAGTCCGACCTAAACGGTATATGTATACGTGGTAATTGCGTCGGCGACTGACGAGATAATAAAGATACGTGTACATGGCATAAAGTGTCCCAAGGAAGACCAGTTCAAACTGTGGTTGCTTCCTCTTGCCCTAAGATGCCACGGCCAGCAAGTACGTATGAAAAGGTATGATCATACATACCACGCGAATCATATGTGCGACTGACAGTAGTCAGTATGAACAATTATTCTAATAATTAAAGATCCAACACGAGAAGAAGAAGATACAATTCTTACTACATTGCTTTGTCTTGTTTCTTTAATGGGTGATAGCTGATCCTGATACCACGGTTTACATAAAATTTACCTTTTGTAGTCGCTCCTATATCAAGATATAGTAGCGACTGGGGACGTTGAGGGTATCGGTCAACAGAAAAAGGAAATACTGGAAGTTTTACTGATTAATATTGTGCATGCTTGAACTAATTAACCACTTTTATGTTGAATGACTTGTTTTTAGGACCTGCATGTAATTGACAACGCATTTACATGCAACAGGTGTATGGAAGAGCTCCAGAGTGGTTTTGAATTTAAGTCTACTTGTTTTTACTCCATTGGGGAATTTCTATTATTGTAGTATATTGATATATATATATATATATATATATATATATATATATATATATATATATATATATATATATATATATATATATATATATATATATATATATATATATATATATATATAAATACATACATACATACATACATACATACATATATACATACATATATATATATATATATATATATATATATATATATATATATATATATATATATATATATATATATATATATATATATATATATATATATATATATATATATATATATATATATATATATATATATATATATATATATATATATATATATATATATATATATATATATATATATATATAATATATATATATATATATATATATAATATTAACAATAATAACATTAATGAACTTGGCCGGAAACTTAACTGTTATCTTTGTAGCTACTCCTATTAATTTAAACAATTAGTTATGAGGTAAACCTGTATAAGGGTTATTCTACTATAAACCTGTAATTTATAGTAGAATGTTTATTGTATACTAAACTTATTGGCTCAACTTGAAAGTAATATGTTATGTAAAAAATAATCATCTGTACGTTAAACTTATGCTCGAATACCAAAATATTTAGTATGTGGTAATTCGAATTTTTTAAAAGTATTTAGACAAGAGGATATGGATCTTAGACGCATTCATTATGACATAGGATATGATGCCATCCTAATATCATCTACATGGTAACATGCAATATTTTAAATGATACATTTTTGAAATAGTTGTTTATTTGCGAGAAAAATGAACATATATTATTGATAATTGAAAACAGCAAAAGTGGATTGCTCCAGTGAAATTTCATCATATCTGTTCGTGTGTTTCGGACAACGTAGGTTGGACATAACTTCCGTTTCATATGGACATTATTGATCACTTTCAAATTTTTTCTCCGCTTTGGAATCAATATGTTTCCGCGTTATGTGTTTGCTTATACTACTCCTATACTTGCTCTCATATTCACAATTCGCACACTTGTACATCTTGACCTCCGATTTGTCCTGGTGTCTCTGATTGTGCAGGTGAAGATAAAACTTAATATCCGTGTCATATGGACATTTATCACATTTAAATTTTCTCTCCGCTTCCCGATCACGATGCTTCCGCATGTGATTCTTCATAGTACCCTTGTACCTGGTCTCGTATTTACAATTCTCGCACGAGTACATCTTCACTTCCGACTTGTCCTTGTGTATCAGATTATGCGCCTGTAAGGAGTACTTAATATCCGTTTCATATGGACACTTATCACATTTAAATTGTCTCTCCGCTCTGGGATCGCGATGCTTCACCATCAAATGCCGGATCAAATGACCCTTGTGCTTGGCCTCGTATTCACAATTATCGCACTTGTACATCTCCACTTCCGACTTGTCCTTGTGTATCAGATTATGCGTGCGTAGGTGGTACTTAAAATCCGTTTTATATGTACATTGACCACATTTAAATTTTCTCTCCGCTCTGGGATCACGATGGGTCACCGTGTGCTGGAGCGCATGGTGACGCATACTAGACTTATACCTGGTCTCGAATTCACAATTTTCACACTTGTGCATCTCAACCTCCGATTTGTCCTTGTGTATCATAATATGCGTGCTCAGGTTGGACTTGAAATCCGTTTGATATAGACATTTATCACATTTAAAGTTTCTCTTCTCTCTGGGATCGCGATGCTTCGGCATGTGCTGGATCATCCTACTCTTATACCTGGTCCGATATTCACAATACTGGCAATTTAGCAACATTTTCTTAGCATTTACTATAGAAATGAAAGATCGATTATTACCTGCATGACGAATGAATTAATGCTTAGAAAAAAGGCGAAGCAAATATTTGAAATCTGATGTAAAACATATAATAGTGTAATTAATATCTAACCACTTTATACTAGACAACTTTATAAGTTTCTCATGCAGAGTAACTATACATATATTTTATTAATAATTTCACTTTTTTTTAAACTAATAACTGTTCTGTAAATATTTGACTTTCACTTTCCTATTTCCAATATTCTAAAGCAAGTGGTGTTTGCTGTGCTATAGAAAATAATTATTTTAAAATCGGCAATATTAAAAAAAAACATTTGTTAAATTATGTGTAGGTACCTGAAATATATCCGGTTAATTTCATTTTCTTTATACTGAGTTCAGCTTAAATATTATTCTAGACATTACTTTGAGAATAACTTCTTACCTTTCCATGCGGATTTCCTGTTTAAAAAACCGCTCTTCCCGGAATTGTAACATGCCCCCGATGGAGCGGGATCACCTATTTCTTCACTATAAAAGATAATATCTTATTCTTTCTGATTTCATTCAATTCTTTTGCAGCTGGTTTTAATTGATTTAGTATTTATAAGGATTTCTGGCAAGTCAAGTAAACCCGACAATAATTTTCTTATTGTACAATTACTTTTGCTCTAAGTATATTAAGAATATTGTCCTGATAATTTACATTGTGTGAAGATAGGAGGACAGACTGTACCATCTGCGCTAAAACATATAAAACCGAGGACACATTCGAAAATTTCTTGCGAGTTGATTTCCGAATGTGAGTTCAAAATCCAGAATTACATTTCAGATATGCGTGTGGGTTATTATCAAAAACAATATAAATGTCCCTAGCTATTGCTCAGAAATCCTAATTGCAGTCTACCAAAAAACCACGTAACACGAGTTTTGAACAAGTTTAAAAGACGGACATAGAGTTTACACTGTACAAGATAATCCCATGCCAAAATGACAACTCTCATAGTAAAAGACGATTATACAATTAATTTGACATCAATAGGTGATACTTCGTCTATGTTAAATCGATCGTAAAGTTAAGGTTATCGTTAAAGATATGTAGCGACATGTACAATAGGGAAGTATGCCCTATTTCGGATTTTGTTCACGAATGATTTTGTTTACGCGGAACCCAATCCTTTTTCTAAAATAAAAGTAGCCTAAGTTGCTTCTTATAACATCAGCTATCTGCCAGTGAAAGTACCGTCAAAATCGGTCCAGCCGTTTCGGAGATTAGCAGGAACAAACAGACAGGCAAAAATTTGTAAAACTGATCGCATCACGCGTCACGCTCGGCTTAAGCGCGCTTTTAAAGCAGTTAAAAGAACCTTACAGCCAGTTCCATAATTGACGTAAAGCTTCCTGTAATATTAGAAGTCTCCTTTAAATTCTAAAGCATGTTCATAATCGAATTTTAAAGGCACTTTTACTAAAAAGCTTCCTTTATGGTAAAGTCTTGGTCTGGTTTTGGTGTGTTTGAAATAAAATCTATCGTTTACTGAATTCTAGTTCAAGTTCTTCTTCAGGAAGTGAGCAAGAAGACACAACGGTGCTAAGAAGAGAAAAAATATTTTTCGACTTGAATTTTTCGAATTTTTCCATTGTTTTTTAAAATTAAACTTTAATCACACTCTCACATAATTGACAAGATTCCCTTCTACGCATTTGTTACTTTATTGGTCACTTTATTTTCGATAACTTTTCTCTGCAAATATGGATTCAGCGATTTAGTCTCATCCTCTTTCAGGAAAGTAGCCTTTTGCGAATTTTTTCCACGTCGCGTTGACTCATTACTTATCATATATATGAACACTTTAATAGCAGGATAAAAATATACAATAAAGTAATTAATCACAATGTTTACAAACCAACAAAATTTATTTAAATTTCCATCACAAAACAACTTCTAAAATGTTAGGTTATTATTAAATAAAAGTGTCATAACTGTCACTCGTTTCGCCTGTTGACTAATTTCACACGTAACTTTCAGGCCCGCAAACACTATAAGTATTCACAAAGTGAATCCTTATTAATTGTGGGAATAATTTTCCTTAAATTATGAACTTTTTTCTATTTCCAGTATTTGCTACATCACATGTGTTTATCGACGGAAATAATTTCGGACGCCACTGTATTCTATTTCAGGTTTTTGCTTTATAAGACGTTATGTATATGCACAAAAATATTAAGGATATACCACTGAACTAAAGGTATCATGTCGTAATTTTCTTTAAAATGTAAACTTTTCTCTATTTCCAGATTTTGCTTTATAACACACACATATATAATATCCAACGACGAAGATAATTTCAGACGCCACTGGAAGCGCCGGGAAACGGAAATAAAAAAATTTAAATAGAAGGAAGTTCGTATTTTAAGGAAAATAAGACCACGATACCCGTAGCTCAATAGCACATCCCAAATTTGGCGAATAATTTTGCTTCTGAAATAATTTTTTTTGCTGGATATTATGTGTTATAAACTATCAGACTTAAAAAGGGACGCATCTAGTGCTTTTGTCCCAAATTTGATGTTCAATAACTTTTAAACCAGCCATTCCAAACAAGATGAATTCGAGCAAAATCCAAACGAGCTACTCGTGTCGTCGAAGTAATGGCATTCCAATAGCAGGTCTTCTTGCGATAAAACCGATACTCCTGAATCTGCGACAAATTCTTCGACACAACTGTTCCTCGTGCGTTTCTTAAATTTCGGTTTGTGATCACACCTGTTTGATAGGGATTCCTCGATATTTGCAGACCAATAAATCGATCGTCAATATTTTGCATAATCCTGGAACTACCCGAACCTGGACGTCTGCTGTATTGGCCCGTTTCTCGGTAGCGCTGGGTCGCTCTTCGGACAGTTGTTTCTGGTAGACCAACAATACGAGCTGCATATCTTTGACTCCTTCCATCTTCTACCAAAGCCACAACTCTAGCTACTTGAATTGGACTAATTTGCACTGGCATTTTCTTTTAGAACGTTAACTGAATCATTTTTTTTCACGAGAATTTCAACTGAATCTTTTGACGTTTCAGTGTTAACCGTTACCATAGCCTCCTTGTTAAATATCAAACTTAATAACACCGTTTCATCTAATATGTCGCAACTTCGTTGCTGAAGGGGCTAAAGAGGTGATTCAAAAAAGAGAATATTGAAAAAAGAATGGTAAACACCGTGACCAACCTAAGAATTCAATACAAATAAAATTTCACTCCACAGCGACAATCAAATTTCGTGTCAAAATCATAATCGGTTTTTAAAGGCTGTACATATTAATAACTACATTTTTTATGGAAAGCCAATTACAAAATAGTCATCCACAGGAATCGCCCTTTCAAACAAAAAAAATTATCAAAATCGATAGGCTGGTTTAAAAGTTATTGAACATTAAATTTGGGACAAAATCTAGGTGCACCACTTTTTATGTCCGTCAGTGTATAAATCAAAAACAGGAAATTAGGAATTATTTTTAGGAAAATAACGTCATGACATCCTTAGCTCAATAGCATGTTCCAAATCTGTCCCAGACAAATACAGTGAATCTTCACTAATATGAAGTGTTACGGTGACCGTGTTTGTATAATAACTTTTTTGTGGAGACAACATCACTTCGTTGAAGAGGTAGAAAGCCGCAATTTCTTCTGACGATTTTATAAAAAAAACTCATATCAGCTGTAGCAGTATCTCTATTATGTGATAAAAAATTTGCAGTGCATTGGGTAGACCATGGTTCACAGTACCATGCCCTACATAGTTTGTTTTGAAGATAAGAATGAATCTTAATAATTGGGATCAAATCAACATGTTTTACCCTCCATTTTACCTAAATTCATTACATAGTGTTGTGTAATATTAATGTTAATATTAATTTCCCCTATAAAATATGTATCCAAAACTATTTTTGACATTTTCCGCAGCAAATTAGACATCGTACTATTTTGGTGCACGGTACCTGATAGTGTTTAGATCAACTATCGGATATTTTCGGGTTTCCATGTGAGGATTAGACGGTGGCGTTATAAATATTAAGACGTAGAAGTAGAGTTGGTAAGTATATCGATGATGTGAACCGATGGTCCCGATGGAGATGATTAAAACTGACTTTTAATTGGCCCCCGATGATGCCAACTTAGTTGCCAAAACGCGCGTCGAGTATAGTGTTCAGTATTTCAGTGTTAGGGGAAAACCATACTCCTTAAAAATATAGGAATTTGACGTTTTCATTTAACGTACTTTAATGTAAGCCTAATTTTAAATGTAAAATAAAAATTTAATATAAATAAAGTATTGTGCTAAGTGTTTGTTTATTGCAAACTCATATTAACATATTATTTTTGATTTCTCCGAAATTTCGCCAACAAGGTTCCTTATTCAAAACGTAAAAAGTTATTTCAAAAGTTCACATCATGACATTAAAATATTTTGCTCTATGATCATACTAACTCTAGCTATATTCTAATAAACAATATCTGTTCATATCAAATACCAATTGTCGGTGAAAAATACAAATCCGGAAAATATTATAAATAAACTCACCTCGTATCATTTTCTGACTTTATCTCAATCTCCTCATTCGTCAAATGCAATTCTAAACTGGTACTGCTGTCAACAAAATGACCCTCTGACATATAATCATGTTCATCCTGGACCTTTTCTACCTTAACCATTACAGAACCTTCTTCTTGCTTTATGACCAAATCTTTACTAAAAACAGCCTGTAAATTAAAAGCCTTATCTTCCGTAAATTCCGGCACGCATGCTAAATCCACCGGTCCATTGATTTCTTGAAGGTCACAATACAGTTTTATCTTCTCCTCGACAACCATACAGTTTGTAGCAAAAGATACGTAATTCTTAAGCCATACATGGCATGCCTCACAGATTAAGGGTTTCTCGGTAATGCTCAAATCCTAAAACATGTTTCCAATCGGCCCTGATATACTCTGGGGAGAATTATTACGATTCGTACTTACCATCTCTGGAAGATGAATTTGTATCATATCTCTACAAAGGGAAGTTTCCTCACCAGTTTCACCCAAAGCAATGTAAGTGCCATTCGGAGGTATGTTTATACATAATCGACATATGACTTCATTCTCGCCAATGTTAACATTACCCTTATTTGCTATTTCAATAAACATCTTCCTTAAACTAACTTTTGAGTTAGTCCCAATCTGGGCAGTGATAACATCTTCAGTATAAAGACACTTTGATTTAAATAAGAAAATTTCATCGAGGACTTCTGAACATTTACCGCATATCAAAGGATGCTCACTCACATCCAAATCCTGAAAGGAAGTTGCAAGTGGAAAGTATGTACAGATATAGCATTGTGAAAGCATTTTTTGGGAATGAGGTTAGTCATAAGACAGCTATCAACTTGTTGAGATAAAAAAAGCGGTAAAAGGGGATAATACTTACCAATTTTATTAAAAGTAAACTCAACATTTCCCTCATAACCTCATTTGTTATATCAACATTTACCTTATGCACTAATTTCAGGCAAAATCTGCACACATCTTTATTATTGTTTTCCATTTTAAATTAATACAATATGTATTTGGTATTTACAAATTGAAACGGTATCAAACACTAATCAAGGGACAAAAATAATTCCCATTCTTTACGCTTTTCGCCCGTGGGGACGACTTCTCTCCATCTGTAAATCTCTGGTGTCGGAATCTCTTTAATGCCACACCATGATGCCACATTAATTTCCAATATAAAAGAAGTATAATCTGTTTTCTGTGCGTCCAAACAGTCAAACATAGCGCATGGCGTGACATGGCCGTAGCACAGAATTAACAAAAATTAATTCTGTGGCTGTAGTCAAAGCGCTCAGGAACAAAAAATCCACAGATAATCACAGAACAATAACACCGACTGGGAATTGATATCATCATAGATAAATGCTAATACTTTTTTTCCCGAGGAGTACGGAAGCACAGTATACAACATTGGTATAATGAGCACAAAGGTAAGTTCTTTGTCGTCCTCAGAATAGGTTAAGAAATGGAAATTTCCTGTTGGCGGGAATACCATTATAGACATTTTGAGCCAATTACTAGACCGTTGGAGTGCGGATCACAAAATTGGCGTAAACGCAGATTCTGATAGTTACTCATGGGCAGAGATGTGATTTTCACTTTCGATTGATTTGCCATTAACGGCGTATGTTATTTTACCAAGCGTCACGTCGGTCGAGGTCAGAATATTGCTAACAAACAATAATGCGCATTCGACTCTCAGGGTCATAAACGGAAAATATAGCTTAATTTAGTTTAACCTTCATTGGTCACTGCGACTCAATTCGTTAGACATGTGTGACGTCAGTACTGATGCGGAATTCTCGTTTGTTTATGCAGGTGCCATAAAACCACCGAGATATTAAAACCCAAAGCTTTCTACCAATTATGCGTGAATTACTGTGACTTTTAGTGTTATTTTTGCCAATAGCAATATTATTTTGCATCTACTGAAGCCTAATGTTATTTTCGAATTAAATTTTTATTTAAAATAAATACAATTTTAAGTATCTTATATGTTTTTCTATAATAAATAATCATTCTATCATTCTATGTTCTCAAATTTTTAATAAGAAAAATAAAACAATTTCAAATCTAATTTTTGTTTTCAAATACAATAATATTTTCTTATTTTGTGACAATAATTAAAAAATAATAATTTGGACGTACCTAAGTTCCCAAAAGTAAAATAATGCTTTACCTACTGTCCTACCCATATGCTTTTATATCTCTCACAAACCGATATGTGCTGACGTCACAGGAAATGTGGCGGGCTTCCGGCCGCTGACAGATCCGAGAAAGTCAGCAATTCTTTTCGGTATATTACCTTTGCATTCGGCCAACCTCGATATTACTTCTGCTAACACTGCGATGAGACGTATATCAAGGTAAATACTATTCTTAACTCACTAGATTTATTAAAAAAAAAGTATTTAATATTGTTTTTTAATGTATTTTACAACAATATGTTATAAACAAAGACATATGAGCAACTGAACAAATTGCAAAGCGATACATTCGCTTTTCTAAGGCTGTCTTATCTTATGCTGACTACGGTCAAGATCGATTAAATTAGATAGGTTGCCCCGTAACTTTTGTGATGTCATCTTTGTATTTTGGCAGACGTCTGACAGCTTATTTTCAAGTTTCTCAGCATTTTTCCTAGTTATTTAGTGATTTTTATGTGTAAATACTATTTAATAACATTATATGATTATATTTTGAGACTTTTATAGGACAATATAATAAATTTTATTGGCAATATTTGTACAAAGATGACGTCGCGCGGTCGGATTGTAAGTTACGAGGCAACCTATCTAATTTAATCGATCTTGGACTATGGTGTCCTAAGAAGAACGTACTCAGATACAACTGAGCTCTGCCGGACAGTACACGTATTTTTATTATCAAATCAGTTGTGCATTCTTGTGGCACAATTCTTGTAATGTAACAATTTAAAAATTCAAACACAAATGTTGCAAACAGATCAAACGTTTTACCGCTAGGCTACCAACCGTTCTGCCAAGCCTCTGATGAACTAAATATTTAAATGACGTTCAAATCTGTGATAGGTTAAATATCACAGATTTGAACAAATATATCCAAAATATGAAGGGAGGCTGCAATTTTTGTCCTAGCCAGATCCCATACCAATTCAAATATCTGAGATTAAGACGTTTGTAAGAAGTTTCATTGCAATTGCGTGATATCTTTTCGCAGATCTTTCTAGGATTATTTAACTTAGGACATGATGCCATCCTAAGTGTATACATAGTATATACATGATAATATTTAATATTTTAATTGATAAATTTTTTAAATAGATGTTTATTTGTAGAAAAAATGCTATATTTTGTTAATAGTCCAAGTGTATTGTAAACTGTACGAATGCTCCCGTGTAATCTCATCATATCTCTTCTTGTGTTTGAGGACACGACGGCGTAAGTTGGATTCAACTTCTGCTTTATATAGACATCTGGTTGCATAGATTTCTGCGTTGGGTTCTTCAGCATGTGCCTGATCATATTACCCTCATACTTTGTCTAGTATTCACAACGATCACACTTGCGCATCTTCACCTCAAATTGGCCTTTGTGTCTCCGATTATGATTATATAGGTAGGACTTAAAATCCGTTTCAAATGAACATTTATCACATTTAAATTTTCTCTCCGCTTTTGGATCACGATGTCTCCGCATGTGATTGATCATACTCTTCTTGTACCATGTCTCGAATTCACATTTCTCACACTTGTGAATCTTCACCTCTGACTTGCCTCTGTGTATATGTTGTGCCAAAACACATTTGCTGTCACTGTTGATTGTGCAGTTTTGACAGGCATGTTTCCTCCCTGGAAATGTAGGAACATGTTTTTAGCATTCACTTCAGAAGTTAATACTCATCTGAGAACTTAGTGCTACCCTTATTTTTGTAGGGATGAAGGTTTCTCGTTTAGAGTAATTACTTATAAACATATTTTAATAATTGCGCTTTTAACTGATAGCATTTTTAAACATTTAGCTTTTTTAAACATTTGACTTATCGAGGGCTGAAAGGCAGGACCTCGTAACCAGTGAAATATGAATTTCACAGGAGAGCAAAAAAACATAATATTATACAGAGATTGCATATTTCCGCACTTCTTTTTTTTAACTAGATTTGCACATAGTAGATATATAATATAAATTTAAATTAGGACTGTTTTTTATTTACACAAATACTTGTGTGGGGTACGAGGTACTGTATTTTTCAAAGTATCATTTACAAGGTACTGCATATATCAAAGTGTCATTTACGAGGAAATGCACTGAGGATTATAACAAACAATTCCATGGAAAAATACCTAATATTTTATTGAAAAATACCAAAATGAAAACAAACTTTAGTCTAACAAAATAGATGATTGAACAAAAAACATAAAATTATATTCTAATACAAAATAAAACATAAACTATTTTCTTTGGTCTTAGAAACTATCACAAAAGGGGAAACTTTATTAAATTAATTTCAAATAATTACAAATGATTCAATAATCATTTTGCATTAAAAGGAAGATTATCATAAAGTCCCCAACAATCTTGTGGAATGCACTTTTTTATTACTTGAAGGTGGTCATACTTTGTTTTTGTTATTTTATTTCTTTGGGTGTATAAGGCAGGAAATTCAGTCAACTTAAAATCTTTGATTTTATTTGGTCGATTGGGCACCTCATCAAATAATTCATTATTGAAGTCCAGTTTATATTTAATAATACCTCGATAATACTCCAAGGCGCGAACATCGGTCACAACTGATGTTTTGGATGGTCTTATTGACCTGTACTTCATCAAATCTATTTTACTGAAATCTCTGAAAAAATGGAAATCTTTCGTTTTTGCTATGTATGGTGGTGAACTTCTGGCTTCGCTAGTAACTCTTAAATAATCACAAGGTAGGTATACTTCTTTATTTTTTAGTCGCCTGTCTATCGCGCTATGTACTGAGTCACACTCGATTTGAGTGCGACCTTTCTCAAGGAACTTTTGAGTAATTTTGACATCATGTTTTTCAGATAGGTATAACAGACCATTAGCCAAAATTGCGTTCCTGTTTTGAGCAGTACACCCATCGGAGTATATTATAATAGGTTTTTTTTCACCATCATTAAGAAATTTTTCTTCAAGAAAATCGAGCAGGAAAGAAGCATAGGTTGAGGCCTGTCCATCTGCCTGTGTCTCATTATACCAACAGCAAACTACTTCCTTAGTAGCAAGGTCGTATAGTGTGAAATTGTGATTGCACAATTTGGTCTTGTAATATAGTGTACTCGCTGGAATCTGTGGCGACAGCTTAACAGCTTGTACGTCCATTGTTATAACATGACATCTTCCCGCGAGTGCTTGTGCCTTATCTCTCTCTTTCTCAGCCCTAGCTGTATTTTTTGCCTCTATGTGCTTCTTATAGTCCTCTTCAGCTACGTTTCCATTTTTGAACATGAAGCAAACATCGCACTGATCTTTTCGAGGGGAAAAAATAGCGATCTTCATTTTTTTTGCTATTTCTCTTAGTAGTTTTGAAGAAAGAGCCTTGCGATTTTCGTCCTTGCATTGTTTTTCGTAAACCTTGAACAGATCGTTCCAAGACTGGAAATTTTGCTCCAGGTAAAGCTGCTCTGTGTCTTTTCTGCAGTAGTGGGATGGCAATTTATTTAACTTAGTCAGAAATGCCTCTAGGAATTCTCTATCTTCCTTGAAAATATCTCTGCGTTTCAATTTCGTAGATACTTCAACTTCATTACTTTTTACCATCCCATTGTTTGCGGATAAAGCCCAAGATCTTGCAAAGCACTCTCCTAAGCTTAGTGTATTAAGATACATCGATTTACAAACTGGAAAGTGAGTATGGTTCAACATCAAATAATACCTCAATGTTATTGACCGTCTTGAATTTTCTGTTTCGGGTCTTTTCCGGTCACATACTTTCACTGTGGTTGCTACAAAAACTTTACGTTGTTCCCATGACATGTGTGACCAGAATTTCGAAAATATTTTGTTTCTATCGCTATCCATAAATTTTAGGCACTGTTTTGAGGGATCTTTGCAATTGCATCGAGGTATTAGACGTCTTTCATTCCTGGGAGTGTCATGAAATGTGTTTTTTTGACCTTTTGGTTTACGAAACCCAATGTATTTATTTCCACTCATTCTCAGGTTTTTGTTAAGTTCTCTTCTTTTTTGGCCCTTGGTTTTTTTTCGCTTTCCAAGTGGTGTTTCTTCATCTGATGAATGAGATGATGTGCTGCTTTCCAGTACTGACTGTTTTTCGAGGGAGTCCATATTATCCTGGATAGTGTCTTCTTCCGACATTTTCTTTGAATCGTAATTTCGGACAATATTATTATCTGATTGACTTTCGTTGTCTGGAGTTAATTTCGGTTTTTGCTGGGGAATACAAAAATCGCCATCAAAAATAATTTCTGCATCCCGGATCATTTCCGCCACATCTTCGGGACTCAGGACTTCATTAAAAATATTGCAATTATTACCAATAACATCGCTTGAATTTGCAATGCCTGGAGTATTTTCTTTTTCTTCTCCATGGTTTTGAATAGCCAGCGCGCACTCCATAATTTTTTTCGTTCGGCTTGACATCTTAGTTGTTGTTCCCGGAAAATCAGCCCTTGCAGAAGGAAGCAAAAATGTATCTTTTAGTATTTAACACAATAGTTTTACTCACCTCTGCATTGTGAAAACACTGAACAAAACCTCGTAACCCCAGAATTTCAACCTATTTATTTAGCTATTTACCTATTAAAATTATCATTATCATTTAGAAATTAATTAATTGATCATAAATGTTCATGGATAACAGCACACACATAAAAAAACAATACTATTTTATGAATATCAAAGATGTTATCGGTACTCACCTCAGAGCGTCATTCTCTTATGGAAGATGAGCCACAACTAAGCGGTTTACGAGGTAATGCGTTTACATTTTGGCGCGAAACGCATACGAGGTAATGTTTTCTTGCATTTTCTGCGCAACGGATTGTTTGTTTGGTTTCAATATAATTTAATAGATGGCGGACCTAATTCTGAATAGAAATAGATCAAAATCTTAATTTCAACAATTTTGCGGGTTGCGAGGTCCTGCCTTTCAGCCCTCGTTATGCAATTCTCATTTCTAATATTAAGTGGAGTTTGTTTTTCCATACGATATAATTTTATTTTAAAATCTGCTAGGTATATAAAAAACATAAAAACCACTTCTTAAATCAAATAATTATGTGCACTTGAACTATTTCTGGTTAATTTTGTTTTCTTTCACTGAATTGACCATATTACTTAGGTTATCAAAATCCGGGCGCGAAATTTGAAATGGGTTCCTAGACACACTTCAGAAAATTTGACTGCCATGTATTTCTTATGGGAGATTCAAAAGTGTGATTTTCAGATGGGAATTTCTCGGGTTTTGGGCATTTCTTAGTATTTAAACCTATTATACATCAAACTTTAAAGATATTTCTCTACAATTCAAGTCCAAATTATTTTTTTAGACCTATGAGTTAATTAAATAAATGCTTTTAAGTTAAATTGTCTGTTTTCCATGGACGTACGTCGCGTATTAGTTTTAACATTTCTTACGCAAGAGCGCCAGGCCAGCTGTAAAATTAAGGTTAAGGGTTATGTTATGATATTGCCTGTGGGTTGTTTATTTGTTTATTACTATTTTGGTCAATTTTTATCGATATTTTACATTAATGATGTAATAATATACCTACTATGTACACTTTTATGAAAGAATAATGGAAAAAATGGGGATTATCATTTATATGGACATTTTTGTTATGTAAGGTTTTTCATTAACTAACTAAAAAGATACCGCACAGCAAACTTGATGATACTAATGGAAAAGCCTTGGAAAAACAATGATATTGTGCATCACCTTTCGATCGAATAGTTTTTTGCACTTACATATGAATACTCTGCTCAGGTCGGGGGTCAAAAATTCAGCGATGTTGCCACAAATATTGCCGGTTTTTAAATTAACACAATGAAATTATAATTTATTACGTAAGAAACTCTTATTAAATAAGTTTATCCAAAACCTTACAGTACCTTCACAGATACTGTGAAGGACCATATGTCAAACCCCTTCCTCTCTGAACCATTGGACAATGTATTTATTCAACTTTTTTCACTAAGAGACTTTCTATGTCACGTCTACAACGCCCTGAACTTGAGTTCCCATAAGACATCAATATATTAATTTTTAAACTTGGAACCCGCGCCAATTTGACGTCATAACCTAATATGGTCTAATATAGTCAGTTCAGATTTCAAATATTATTTTTAAACGGTTTTATGTAGCTTGACTTCGTATATTTGATTGTTTATATTTATATCTTTGTTTCGAATCTTGCAACAGCTTTTTCAACTACTTCCCGATGAGCTTGAAATTTGACATTAAAATGTAACATTTTTTTTACAACAAACAATCAAAATGGCGGATTCAAAATGTCGCACTTTCCTATTTATAAACCGATTTGTCTCAAACTTGAAACTGTTAGGTGTTTGAGGTCACTCAATACAGTTTTGCCTCAACTAAAAAAAATTTGAATCCGCCATTTTGATTTTATGGCGGATCCAAAATGGCGGTGTTTATTATATACTGACCTTAATGGCTAAACTCGAAAGTAATACGTTAGTAATATATAAAAAAAATATTATCTGAATATGTCACGCACCTTATTTTCTTGCAAGGTCTCTCCTGTGGGTTTCTTAAAAAAACTGATGACAGAAATAAAAAGATGACCCTCTTTATAATTTCACCTAAAAACTTCTTTTGGGGAAAAAATATTATTCTGAATATGCCACGCACCTTACTTTTTTACATATTGTGTCTCCTACAGGTTTTACAAAAAAGCTGATGACCGAAATAAAAAAATCATCCTCTTTATAATATCACCTAAAAAATTCAGTTACACACTTTGTTGTTTTTGAAAAAAAAAATTATGTTTAACACTTTAACTGCCATGTGTATCTCTTAGCATACACACAAGGTGGGGTCCTAATCGCCGCGTGTAAATTATGGTACACAGTCGAATACGCACATTTCGCGATGTGTATTCTACAGTAGCACACTTTACATGCTTTTCTTATGGGATATTGGTTGGCATGGCGTAAGGTAATCCGAAAATTATCTTAGCCCCCACTTTTACTAAAATCTTAATTTTGTATTCATTATTGAATTAAAATCATTTTATCATTTTCATTCTATTATGAATGGATCATTTTATTATGAAAATAAAACCGAAACGACAATTTTCGACCCAAAAGCTTTATTATTAAGAAAAATAAAAAGATTATACGAAATTAGAAAAATATTCAAATTTAGAGATAACGCAGCAATTTTTTTTTGGTAATATATTGTGTTTTTCAAAAAAGCATTCTAAACAAAGAAATTTTTCTACACATAACTGGCATTTAGTGGTGACCTGTTTCGTTTTGCTTATTGCGTATTGCTTATTGCATATTTCCGTATACACGTGGCGGAGAAACCATTTCTTCACCTCCACGCCACGTGTATATTTTTTGTACACTAGGCAAAAAGGCATAAAATAAACAAAGTCAAAAAAACTGAATGTAACTAGTCATGTAGAATAGAATGTAGACTAGTTTTTTTGGGAAAAAAATGTTATTCTGAATATGCCACGCACCTTACTTTTTTACATATTGGGTCTCTCTTACAGGTTTCTCAAAAAAGCTGATGAGCAAAATAAAAAGATCATCCTCTTTATAATATTACCTAAAATTCATAGTGACACACTTTGCTGTGTCTGAGAAAAGAATATTGTTCTGAATATCCCTGGCACCTTATTTTTTTTGCACATTGTGCCCCTCCTTACGGGCTTTTGAAAAAAACCCCATGACAGAAATAAAAAGATCACCCTTTTTTTAATATCACCTAAAAAACTGTCACATTTTGTTGTTTTTGAAAAAAAAATATTATTTTTAATATGTCATACAGTGCAGATTTGTATATTACCTAATAAAGTTAGTAATATATAAAAAATAAGTATCTGTACATTAAACTTACGCTCGTTCCCAAAATATTTAGTACGTGGTAATTCGATTTTTTAAGAGTATTTAGACAAGAGGATATGGATCTTAGACATATCCCCATATGACCATGTGAACTCTGATAAGGACTTTAATGTATTAAATAAAATCAGTTTAATACAATGGACCAGATATGGGTGCGTTCTTTGTAATCGATGATAGAGAAATTAATGCCAGACGTTACAGCGAGGATTTCGACTAGTATATAAAAACCTACATCTATGCTAAAATAATTTAATATCAGCCTGTAATTAGACTTGTATTTATTAATGTCTATTTATTAATGATGTGTTAAAGGTCATAACTACTTGCATTTATTTTTCACTAACTTCGCAAATGATTCACGGAAAGTCAGCCTCATTTGCTTAATATTCAGAAATAGTCAGGTGATAATTATTTATATATAAATATTGTTAAATGGTGTAGCATAACTTCTCATAGGCCTTTCTATGGCAGAACTATTTAACATAGGATTATTCAATATCTTAAATGATCCATTTTTGAAATAGTTGTTTATTTGAAAAAAAAATGATCAAAATATACATTTCATAAAGTTGATTTCAAACACTACGAATGCTCCAGTAAAATCTCATCATATCTCTTCGTGTCTTTCAGGCAACGTAGGTTGGACTTAACCATTCCATATAGACACTATTTATCACTCTCAAATTTTCTCTCCGTTTCGGAATCCAGATGTTTCCGCATTTTGTGTATATTCATATCACCCTTATACTTGGTTTCAAATTCGCAATTCTCACACTTGTACATCTCGACCTCTGATTTGTCATGTTGTCTTCGATTGTGCAAGCGTAGATATGACTTAATATCCGTCTTATATGGACATTTATCACATTTAAATTTTCTCTCCGCTTTGGGATCACGATGCTTCCACATGTGCTTCTTCATATCAGCCTTATGACTGGTCTCGTATTTACAATTCTCACACTTGTACATCTCCACCTTCGACATCTCCACCTTCGACCTCTCCACCTTCAACATCTCCACCCTCGACATGTCCTTGTGAATCCGATGATGCTTGCGTAGATATTCCTTAAAATGTGTTTCATATTGACATTTATCACATTTAAACTTTCTGTCCACTTTAGGATCACGATGGGTCACCATGTGCCGGATCAAATGACTCTTCTGCCTGGTCGCGTATTCACAATTATCACACTTGAGCATCTCCCCCTCCGACTTGTCCGTGTGTCTCAGATTATGTCTGCGTAGATGTGATTTATAATTCGTTTTATATGTACATTGACAACACTTAAGTAATTTCTCTGGCCTGGGATCGCGATGCTTCACCATGTGATGGATTATATTACTCTTATACTTGGTCTCGAATTCACAATCCTCACACTTGTGCATCTTCACCTCCGATTCGTCCTTGTGTTTCAGATTGTGCGTGCGGAAGTTGCACTTATAATCCGTTTCATATACACATTTATCGCATTTAAATTTTCTCTCCACTTTGGGATCACGATGCTTTATCACATGACTGATCATATCACTCTTACGCCTGGTCTCGAATTCACAGTTCTCACACTTGTGCAACTTCACCTCCGATTTGTCCTTGTGACTCAGATTGTGCCTGCGTAGGTGGTGCTTATAATTCGTTTCATATGTACATTTATCACATCCAAATTCTCTCTTTCGTCTTGGATCACGATGTTTCACCATGTGCCGGATCAGATCACTCTCATACCTGGTCTCATATTCACATTTCTGGCACTTCCTCCCTGCAAATTTAGCAACGTTTCACTAGCATTTACTTTAGAACGGAAATGCTAGAACGATTATTACGAATGAATGAATTACTAAGTACTTATAAAAGAGGTGAAGCTAATATTCAAAAATTTGATATAAAAACATAATAGAGTAATTAATATCTAGTCACTTCATACTAAAGAGTAACTATAAATATGTTTTAATAATTATTGCACTTTTAACTAATGACTGTTTTGGAAATATTTTACTTTCAATTTCTTATTTGTAATATTCTAAAGCAAGTCCTGATTGCTGTGCCATAGGATATATTTACTTTAAGATCTGCAATATTAAAAACAACCATTGTTAAATTATGTGTAGGTACCTGAAATATTTCCGGTTAATTTTCTTTTCTTTCTACCGAGTTCAGCTTTGAAATTTTATTCCAAACATTACTATGAGAATAACTGCTTACCTTTTGGTGACGGTTTCCTCATCTGCCCTTCCCTCTTTATGGAGTCGCTCTTCCTGGAATTGTTAAATGCCTCCGATGGAGGGGATTCACCCATTTCGTCACTATAAAAGAAAATATCTTATTCTCTCCGATTTTATTAAATTCCTTGGCTTTAAAATAAATGAAATAAAAGTTTTAATTGATTTAGGTTTAGTTTTCACGGCTCTTTCAGATAAGAATGTAGCATCTGCGAGTATGCAATATTGTTCCTAAACACATTTAATTTAATAGGAGCAAAACATACAGACGCGAAACATACAGACGATAATTTTTTGCATAGTTTACTAATATGATTCCCAAAAAATATGTGGATTTTCAACATAAATTCTCAAGAATTTTGTAGATGAAACTTCTTCCAAAGACTTGCCATTTATTATAAGCAGACGTGATTCGTTATACTTTAAAATTCCGGGAGTAAAATTAATAAAAATCAATTTATTCTCAATTAGTATCACTTTATTATTTTATATTTTTTACTTTATTTATTATTTGGCAGATCATTTAGGAATAGTATAAAAATAAGAGGCCCCAGAACAGAGCCCCGAGGAACACCTTTAGATATAAGTATTTTTTGTGATTAAAGATTATTTATACCACTTATTTATACCAGCTGTTGGCGACTAGACAGATAAAAACGCAACCCAAGTTTCCCGCGAAAACCGTGTTTATTTAATTTTTCTAAAAATAAAGTATGGTCGACCAGATCGAATGATTTACTCAGATCCATAAAATATGGAGACATTTTTTGGTATTATATAGACGATCATATAATTCCGTAAAGAAACCCAGAATTGACCGATTTTTTCAAAATCCATGCTGTTCAGTACACACAGGGTTCCCAGCGCTTTCAAAAATTTGAATTCCCTGACTTTCCAGGATTTTCCCTGACTTAATACCGTCATTTTCCATGACCTTCGATACAAAATTTTAGCAGATTACAAAATATTAGCTTTCAGAAGTAGATTTCAGCTTTCAAAATATTTGCATTTGAACAAAAATTTAAATGTGACTGGTGCAGTTTTAACTCTATTGTAATTATTGTTGTTGTCATCTAGTTCCGCTCTATTTTTTTTTTAAATCTAGCAATTTCAGAATTGTTCTCACGTATCTTTACATTCTTTTTATGCCCTTCAAATTTTAACTATGACACTATACCTTGTCTTCCCATATTTGCTAACGAAACTTTGTTGTTGCATATTTTACACAAAAAACTTCCATGGTCCCCAAAAACTGGACGGACTTTTAAAATACGTTTTTTTGCACATTTCTTAACACTATTTATCGTAAATAAAATAAAGAAATGAAAATATAACTACTACTAATGTAGCAATTTTATAATAATTAATATTATTATTTCTAATTTGTTTGAGACACACGTCAGTAGAGAAACAGGTCTATACTTGTCAACATATGACCTATTTCCCTTTCTGTAGGAATTACTTTTTGCAATTTTAAATTCTCCTGGAAATAAACCATCTGCTAAAGGCAAATTTATCAAAAATGTTAATGGCTTTTCAATATAATTGCCTACTGACTAACATATTAGTAGTTATTTTGACAATAGCAAAAGAATTACATTTTTTTAATTCCATAATGATATTGTACGCATCATTTTCTCCAACTGGCTCAACAAATATTGTACTTCTCTGATAGTAACATTTGTAATCACTGCAGTTAACTAGTCGGCTATTTTTATAGGTAGCTAATTTTACATAATATTTGTTAAAATGTTTTAAAATATCTTGTAAATTATTTTATCATTTACTATAATTTCATCTATTCCATTTATTTCTTTGTCTACCTAAATCTTTATTTATAATAGATCAAGTCGTTATGTAAACGTTTTGCATATTTAACGACTTTATCATATACAGTTTTGTAAGATCTATATATAGTTCTATCCTCAGGTCTTTTCGTTTGATTCATGTACATTATGCGATATTATAATTTAAATATTTGAGAAGATATTTTAATTCCTGGATCCACATAAGATATTTAATTTGTGCTTAACTGTTGAAAGTTGTAAGAGAAAAACTTGTTTCAATACAACGCGCTATATACAATAAAGAATTCATAACTATATTCACTGAGTAATCTTACTCGTTTCTTATTTATGTTGTTTTGGGTAGTTAGAATATCACATTTGATATACCTAATTTGGCAATAAAAATTCCTTTCTTCTTGTACAAACTATTATTACAAACTATCATTATAGTCTATACCTACATTAATTTTCATATATACCTAGTGCCGTTGGTTAAGTAATGACAATGTATTGTATGAATTGAAAATTTCACAATCTCCACATAATATAAGCATAGATTTGTCTTTTAATAAATCAATAAGCAACTCTCTTAAATCAATAAGCAACTCTCTCTGTTTAGTGTTTACATTGAGTGCATTAACATTTATTACTGAGTACTATTTAAATAGTGTTGTGAAAAAAGCTAATTCGTAGAAATTTGGTAGAAAGCCGGCAAATTCTTGTGACGGTTTTGTAAAAAATAACGTCACATCAGTTGTAGCGGTCTTTCTGATATGTGCTTAAAATCTGCAGCGTACTGGGAGAGCCATGGCACTGTAAAGTTTGCTTTGCACATAAAACAAGGGATCCTAACAATTTGGATCAATTCAAACGGTTTAACTATCGGTAAATATGTATTGTATAGCTGTCACAAGGATGGCGTTTTCAAAAGTCTCATAACATTGATATAAATACATTGATATAAATTTCTCCGAGTTCATTCATGATATAATAAAATATTTTTCTTTACTATTATACTAACTCTAGCTATAGATACTCCAATAAACAATATCTGTTCATATCAGATACCAATTGTCGGTAATAAATACAAACTGCAGAAAATTTTATAAATCAAACTCACTTCATATCGTTTTCTGACTTTATGTCAATTTCCTCATTCTTCACATAGAATTCCGAACTGCTACTGCTCTCAGCAAAATGACCCTCTGATATATAATCATCTGCATCCTGCACCTTTTCTACCTTAACCATTGCCGAGTCGACTTGCTTTATGACTAAATGTTTACTATAACTAGCCTGTATATCAAAAGCCATATCTTCAGTAAATTGCTACACACATTCTAAATCCACCGGTCCACTGATTTTTTAAAAGTCTAATCAATAGAGATAAATAATTATTCCAATTGTTTACTGACGCCCGTCTACTCAACAGCAACACGGCACCAAACCACAGAACAAAGAACTCAGCGTCCCCAGGCGGAACTAATTCAAAGACATAGCCAGAGAACACTACATAGCCTGCAAATTTGTGTGTTTTCCATTTAATATTATACTAATAGCGTCATATGGAGACGCCACGCCACTGTGACGAAAGGCACAGAATCCTGGAGTTTCTTCGACCACAGTCGGGGAGCGCGAATTTTAAATATCATGTTACTGCACTGCCACAGAACTTTTACACTCTGTGACACTGTCATATGTAATAATTAAGAAACCTAACCTTAAATCAAATGCTCAAAGTATTGGCCAAATTGTCCTAGAATCCACTGGATTATTTCGCAAAGTAGGTATTATATTATTTGACTTTTATAAAAATGGAGAACAAATTGTTTATTATTTAAACGGTACGGGTAATAGATAGAATAGTAAACGCGTTTGTGCTATTTACCGAGTGTCGTCTCTTGTAAGAAGTGTTACTTAAAAAAAACACTTTGTTTTGCTTGCAGAATGTGTGATTACACCTTAAAAAATATAAAGTACCTACCCCCTACACCTACCAGCACAACGTAACATATCTTCAGAATTGTTTATAAGATCTTATACAGCTGTGAAAATTGATTAATGCCTACTTAAAGTCAAGGGTGTGTATTAAATTAAATTTTGCGCATACCCATTTTAGCTTGGAACTATGGTAAATATTCCTCTACTAGTGCTACCAATTAGTATTATTTCTATAGGCTATGTGTTAGAAACATAAAGGCATTAAAATACGTCCATCTCCAGTATATCAAGTAGTATATTCAGTTTATCTAATTTCCTCATGATTCTTTGGAAACTAGAATCTCAACATGTGCAAATAACTAAGCTGAGTGTTATTATAACTAGAGAGCAGATTTCTAAACAGTAAAAAGGTGCAATACCTATATGTTTTTTTTGCATTTAAAAAGTCAATATGGTGTATATATATGTATATATATATATATATATATATATATATATATATATATATATATATATATATATATATATATATATATATATATATATATATATATATATATATATATATATATATATATATATATATATATATATATATATATATATATATATATATATATATATATATATATATATATATATATATATATATATATATATATATATATATATATATATATATATATATATATATATATATATATATATATATATATATATATATATATATATATATATATATATATATATATATATATATATATATATATATATATATATATATATATATATATATATATATATATATATATATATATATATATATATATATATTATATATATATATATATATTATATATATGTATTATTGGGTCAAATTTGACCCAATAATACCAGTTGAGGGTTTTAAAGCCTTAAAAATAACTTCACAGGTTCCCATTTAATATTGTAAAACTTGTTTTTGTGCGGAAACACTTTAAGCTGGCTACAGACTATACGTGTATTCGCGATTCGTGCTGCATGATTTGTGTGTTCGTATTAATATTCGCTTGAGTTTGTAAACAAGGCCTACACACTATATGCGGCATATTGTAAATTCACGTTCAGTGCACAGTTTTCTACTTAATGGAAAGGAACGACGATCTGGCAATAGCTAGTGCTATTTTATTATCATGGCGCAAAAGAAGAAAAAAACGAAACATAAACGGAAACAGCAAAGATAGTGAAGTGTTTCAATATTTAAAAACAGAGACAGGTAATAAGATCTCACAGATAAATAATACGAATAAAACAACTCGAATAGACGAACTATCTGTTGACGAAATCTGTTAAATCTACGATTCGTATTAATGCCTTTGGTATTCACCAATTTACCACCCCCAAGAGCGAATCACTGAACACACGAATCACATTGTTTACGAATCGATTTTAAGCGAACAAGCCCATACACACTATTCACAAATTGCCCGTGAATCTCGCGCATTACGAATCCCTGATACACGCATAGTCGTCAGCCCCAGAAACATATACCACATGAGACGTGATTCTACATGTGAGCCATGTGCAAGCTTGAAAGCGAATAGTAGACCATGCGTCATAATTTCATGGTGAGAACTGAACTAAATTTTAGAGTAAATATGATCGTGAGTCAAGGTCAGAACTTAGGTGTTTATTAATTATGAACACATCTTAATGAAATATAATGTATTCCATAACGAAACCACTTATAAAGTAATGCTTCGTGATCAACGCAATCAAATGACCTGCCCGATAACACGAAATTCCTTCAAGAGATTCCCCTGCTCTACTGTAAACTGTACGAATGCTCCAGTAAAATCCCTCTTGTGTTTGAGGATGTCAATTCCGCTTTATACAGACATTCAACATTAAAACTTGCTCTGCTCTTTGGGATCACAATGGTTCCGCCGCATGTGCTTGACCATACTACGCTTATGCCTGTACTCGTGTTCACAATGATCACACTTGTACATCTCCCACTCCGATCTGTCCTTGTGTCTCAGATTATCTAAGCGTTTGGACTCGGCTCTGGAATCAAGATGCTTCACCATGTGCTTCTTTATATCAGACTTATACTTGGTCTCGTATTCGCAATGATCACACTTGTGCATATGCACCTCCGATTTGTCCTTGTGTATCAGATAGTGCGTCTTCATAACAGACTTATACTTGGTCTCGTAATCACAATTCTCACACTTGTACATCTCCACCTCCGATTTGTCCTTGTGCGTCAGACTATGTGTGCGAAGGTGCGACTTGAGATGCGCTCCATAAGAACATTTATCACATTTAAACTTTCTCTCCGCTCCGGGATCTCGATGTTTCGCCATGTGAGCTATCATACACCTCTTATGCCTGCTCTCGTATTCACAATTATCACACTTGTGCATCTCCACCTCCGATTTGTTCTTATGTATCATGTGGTGTTTCTTCATAACACACTTATGCCTGGTCTCGAAATCACAAGTCTCACACTTGTGCATCACCACCTCCGATTTGTCCTTGTGTATAAGATTATGTGTGCGTAGATTGCACTTAAATTTCGTTTCATATGGACATTTATCACATTTAAATTTTCTCTCTTCTCCAGATTCAAGATGTTTCACCATGTGACGTATCATATACTTCTTATACCTGGTCTCATATTCACAATTCTCACACTTGTGCATCTCTGATCTGCCTTTGTGTCTAGCCATGTGTCGTACCAAATCATGCTTGCTGTCAGATTTAAATATGCATTCTTGACAGCCATACATCTCAGGGAACCACGCCATGTGATCGTCAGAAGAAAAACGATCCTTCCCTGCAAACGTAGGAACATCTTGTTAACATTTACTTCAGAACGAAAATGATGGAACTACTATTACCTACATAAAAAATTAATTCATACAAAATAAGTTAAACAAATTTTATGTTAAAAAATATAATGTAATGACTGGTTACTTTATACCGGATAACTATATAAGTTCTCTTCTGTTACCTTTTTTTTGTATGAGTGGAGGTTTCTGACTGAGGGCAAATTCAAACATATTCTAATACATGCACATTAAAATAAAATTATTTGTAAACATTTGATTTCCAATATTCCAAACCAGGTACCTGCCCGCCAGCATACAATTTTATATATCAATAACCCTCAATAAATTCTTGTGTGGCTTAAATATGATTAGTCTACCACCGTTTTTCTATGCAAAAATTATTGGCTTTCCGCAGCTTTTGAGTTATATTAAAAATTTATAGCTAGTTTTTTTAACAGTTCCAATAACCTTAAACTCTTTTATAGACTACTTTTTCTAGGGCATAAATAAATAAATAATGAACTTGATAAAATAAATTGGGATATTGAATTGATTCGCTTAAATGTTGAGGATTCAGTGACAGCATGAAAGGCTTTTGATCATTTGTTTCCAGTAGAAGTTAAATGTTTTTCGAATTTTGTACAGTTTGAGGATAAATTAGCACCAACTGATAGGAAATTTGCTAAGCCTTCTCCAATTACTTTGCATCCGCATTATAACCCGCAGATACTCCTTCAGTAATAAATCACATTGAGCCATTGGACACTATTACCTATAACTTTCTTTATTCTTCCTTTCTTATTATTATTCCTGTATTTAATAGTCGACACAGAAATTTGGTAATAAATTATCGCACTATATGCAGGTTCTTTCTGTTGCAGGTAAAATACTTGAGGCCATAATTAAACGGATTATTTTTTAGCCCAAAAAATATTACTAGAGGGCAATATTAAAATATAATTTAATGTATATTATTGTATTCGCGAATCCAGAAATAACCGAGGAAAGCGGGTAATAATTTGAAGTTAAACGTTCTGTGAGCTGTGAGTTGAAACAGACACCGTCACGATTCCTCGTTTACGACGTTACTGTTGTAGTTACTGTGGTTTTATTACTCTTTAGCTGTACTCTTTAGTTTTACTGTTGGCTGTGTTTTTTTGGGAAACATTTTCGACCCCCAGGAAAGTGAGTTAATAATTTCCTTCACTTCGTTTACTGTGGATTATTGTTGGCTATGTTCTTCACTGTGTTGTTTTAACGTTTGATACTTTTTGTGATTACCATGTAGCTTAAAAGTATTCATAATACAATCTGTTGTGTTTATGGTTGCCACTCAAGAAAGGGTAAAGATAGATCTTTTTATTTTCCGCTAGTTTGCAAAGATAGTGCTATAATTTGCAATAATTCCATAGTAAACTTGATTTAACGATAGAAAATCTGATTTGACAGCAATATTTTTAACATTAACACCAACCCATAAAAATAAATAAACTAAAATGCATCATTTCTCAAGAGAATCTATTAGGCTATTCATATAATGTAATAATATATAATATAATAATAATAATATATAATAATAATATATGGCCAACATAATTTTGCAGAAAAAATATGTTACTAAAAATATAAAGTCAAATGTCGAAATAGATTTTCTATCGTTAATAGGAGTTATGTTGGTAATATTTTTTATTACGTTGGCTACACTTTTTCGACACATTCAACTTCAAGTATAAGGCGGTGGAAATTTTAAGATGTTAAAATATTGAAAGAGCTTGTTGTGACAATTGAGAGATTAAACTTAATAATACCATAGCGGATTATATAGATAGTGACATATTTTCAAGAGTCATTTCACCCAGTACAGTATGCCTTTTGGAGGGTGTTATCGTATGCATATTCTGATGATAATAAATGATACTAACTTTAATATATCAAGTCCCCAGGATGATTGTTTAATTTGTCATTTTCTATCATCAGAATATGCATATCATGATGCCTTCCAAAAGGCATACTGGGTAAAATCACGTCTGAAAATCTGTCACTACCTACCCGTCTAATACGTTTTCCCATGTCAACAAATATTATTTAAGTCTTAAAGTATTAAAATATATATTTATGTGCAGGAACGAAGGAAAATATAATTTCTGAAGTAATTTATAAATATAATTGTATTAATAGCATTTACGTACAAAATACAGATATTACATATGCAAAAAAATATAGTAAATAATTAAAAGTGAAAATACGTTTGTTCGGAATACCCGTAAGCACGCCCATGCGTCTAGCAAGCGCATTTTTTTATTATTATGATTAAATTGGCAACAGTAGTACGGTACGCATTCATGAACTTTCAATTCGTAAAACCGCTTACGATATATACTTGCTATTAACCTACAAATTCATTGTTAAAACCGTTGTTAATATAAGGTGAAATTTTCCCATTAGTGGTTCCTTATTTTACCTGTGTTTCCCACTACCTCTGCAAAGAGAAGAAGAAACTGAACCCAGCCAGTTGCAGCATATGAATTAAAGCATTTATCCTTATCCTATTTACCACTTTGTTATTGTCCTTCACTTTAATATAAACTTCCGCAAATTTATAATTGCCGCACATTATAGAATACATTTCATATATATTTTATTCCCACTCGTGTTACCGCACCTATGCACTAAACACTTTGTCATATTTTATCAAATTCTAAACCAGTACAATACAACTCCACATTAATAAACACCACACTCATGTTAGAAAATCTGTTCGAACTCCAAACAAATAGGTTACGGGAATCATGATAATGAAAATAATCATAGAATCGCTGGCTGCTGATGCTACATTTACAAATATGTGACCCTTACCAATATCATCTAAAATTCACTAAGCCATCGTCCACGCATGGGTGGACCATTTTTAGTAACAGTGGCTTAGGAGACTCAGTATTCTATTTCGCTTATAAGGTCTGTGGTCAGTGTGGTTTATGTAGATATTAGAATAGCAATATTTAAAATTACTCATCTAGGAACATCTCAGTATATACGGTAAGTCGGTAAACACTGAGATGATAGCTAAATATGCTCAGGCCATAAACCCTCGATGATAAAAAGAAGAATCAATTTGTCATAAAATTTACCGAAATCTAGGTTTTAAAATGAGTCACTAAATCTTTTACCAACTCTAAATCAATATTCATATCACCAAATACGGAGTCTGATTAATACGAAGTAAATCGAAAGCATTGAAAGGATTCAAATTAAATTTGTTAACTAGTTAAATTATGAATTTAATAAAAATCTTCCTTATACTTCATGCGATGAAACTATCAAACAGTATCAGATTTTAATGTTATCGTCTTGTGGGACCATAGCATATATATTGTCCAGAATGAATCCTGTAATCTATTTCATTTAGGTGTTCATACCACAAATTATGGCATGAATTCCAAAACCAATAGCTATAAATTCGCAGTGAGAGGCCTCGGTAACAGTGGTAGACTATTATTAATCAGGCCACACAAGAAGTTATAGAGGGTTTCAACAAATATTATTGTATACTGGCGAGCTATCTGAGTAATGCAGTTATTTTAAAATCTACAATATTAAAACCGTAAACACGATTTCTTAAGTTATGTGTTATACTTGAAATATTTCCGGTTAATATCCTTTCTTTTACTGAATTTAGCTTTCAAATATTATTCTTGATGTTACTTTGAGAATAACTGCTTACCTTTCGAAGGCGATTCTCCGATCTGCCTTTTGCTTTTTAAGGAACCGCTCTCTCCGGCCTCGTTACTTGACCCTGATAGAACGGATTCACCCATCTCCTCACTTTAAAAAAATATTCTCTATGAGTATTTTGGGGATTTTTGGAAAGCAACGTAAACGTTTTGGTATATTCAACTTCAACAGTGTTATTTCATCACATTTCCCTATTACACATACACATTATCAGTCCATCCATACACTTTATCAGTAATGAATAAAAACAGAATCCCGAAAACTTTCGAAATTCTACCCTACCTACCTCATCTCATTATTTTCTGACTTTATCTCAATCTCCTCATTCTTCAAAGCCAAGTCTGAAGCGTCACCACTGTGGAAAAAATTACCCTCCGTTATAAAACCCTCTGCATCCCAGACATTTTCAACCTTAACCACTACCGAACCTTCCTCTTCCTTTATGACCAAATCCTTACTAAACCCAGTCTGTAAATCAAATGCCTTTTCTTCCATAAATTGACGCACACATGCTAAATCTACCGGACCACTGCTTTTTTGAAAGTCACAATACAGTTTTATCTTCTCCTCGACAGCCATGCAGTTTGTAGCAAAAGATACATAACTTTTAAGGCATACATGGCATGACTCACAGATTATGGGTTTCTCGGTAATATTCAGATCCTGAAAAATTATCTGCAATCATCCGCTTACTCTGGAGAACTTACATTTTGTACTTACCATTTCCGGTAGATATATTTGTATCATATCTCTAGAGGGGGAAATTTCCTCACAAGTTTTACCCAAACTTATGTAACTACAATTCAGAGGTATTTTCATACACAAACGACATACCACTTCATCTTCGCCAATGCAGACATTAGGTTTATTTTCTACTTCTATTAATATGTCCCTTAGACTAACTTTCGAGTTAGTCTCAACTTGGGCGTTGATAATATCTTCAGTATAAAGACACTTGGATTTGAATAAGTAAATTTCATCGAGGACCCCTGAGCATGTACCGCATATCCAAGGATATTCAGTCACATTCAAATCCTGAAAGGATAAAGTTGCACATTGACATCGCCAGGTAGAGGCGAATTAGATTTACAATTAATCTATCGAGATGAAAAAGTAAAAAAAGGGGTCAACTTACCAATTTTATTGAAACTAAACTCAATATTTGTCTCATAACTTCATTTTGTAAATCGACATTATTTGCACTATGCCCTAATTTGAGGCATAATCTGCACACATCGTTAGTATTGTTCTGCATTTGAAAGAATACAATATGTATATAGTAATATTTTCAAATTAAAAACACTCACACATATATATCACCCGACAGAACTATTTTTAATTATAAAAACTCGTAGTTAATTAACCTCGTTTTAATTATCTTTTCGGATTTTCGGCACACCAAGTAACATGATAATCAATGACAATGACAATGACATGATATGATAATCTCACAAAAGACCAACATAGACCGACTCTTGTAAGTATCACCATAGACAAATACTATGAAGATTTTCTCTATGAACGACTTATTATATAATTTCATTCGTGTCCCTATAAGATTAGTCTGATTTATAGATTCGTGTACGTCCGCCCGATCGGCCGTGGCCCCGCTTCGCGTAAGCCCGCCGGCAAAAAGCGATTTATATAAAAATCCCGTAGAGTAGTTCTGCTGATTTATTTATTCACATAGGGGTTATGTTTGAAAATACTCCAGAAACATATACACTACAATAAAAACGAGCAGAATTTGAAATGTCAACAGCGCTCGCCTGTAATAGCTCGGTTCGCCCATTAGATGAATTATTTTCCTATTTCTCTGCCCCAACAATCAAACATTGCTACTGGCCACAATCAAAGCGTGAGGCACAAAACATGAACAGATAATCACAAAACAATAATACCGACTGACAATCGATATCACCATAGAAAAATGATAATCATTTTTACAACATAGATATAATGGGCACAAAAGTACGTTCTTCGTTGTTCGAAGGACAGCCTTAAAAATTGCAATTTTCTGCAGACGGTAATGTTCGAAATGTAATGTACGAAAGCTAACTAAAATGTGAAAATCGCAACTCTGCCCATGAGTAGCTGTCACACTCTGGTTTACGCTAACGTTGTGATACGAATTTCATTCTTTTTAGAGGACTATATTTCAACAATCTACAACAGTATTTGTCTTGGTGATATCGCTCTGTCTGATGGTTTTTCAGTTGTAAATAGTAAATACATATTGTATTAATTAAAAATGCAATACGATACCAAAAATGTGTGCAGATTTTGCCTGAAATTAATGCATAGTGCAAATGTCGATATATCAAATGATGTTATGCGAGAAATGTTGAGTTTACTTCTAATAAAATTGGTAAGTATTGGCCTTACCCCGACAAGCTGATAACTGTGTTATGACTAACCTCATTCCCAAAATATGCTTTGACAATGCTATATCTACGTGTACTTTTCACTTGCAACTGGAAATTCCCATCAGGCTATTTATTCTCTGCCTTCTGATATCAATGTGAAAATTTTTCCTTTGAGGATTTGTATGTGAGTGACCATCCTGTCGTGTGTGGTATGTGTTCAGAGGTCTTCTATGAAATTTATGTGTTTAAATCAAAGTGTCTTTATACTGAAGATATTATCAGCACCCAGATTAAGACTTATTTGAAAGTTAGTCTAAGGGATATATTAATTGAATTAGAAAATAAGTGTTTTAATGTTAACATTGCCGCGGATGAAGTGGTATGTCGATTATGTATAAAAATACCTCCGAATGGCCGTTACATAGCTTTGGGTGAATCTGGTGAGGAAATTTCCTTTTTAAGAGATACGATACAAATTCATCTACCGGAAATGGTATGTAGGAAACAATAATTTTCTCTGAGCGGTGATTGAAAATTATTTTTTAGGATCTGAGTATTACCGAGAAACCTATAATCTGCGAGGCATGCTGTGTACAGTTAAAAAAATATGTATCTTTTGCTGCAAACTGTTTGACAGTTGAGGAGACAATAAAGCTGTATTGTGACCTTGAAAATATCAGTGGGCAAGTGGATTTAGCATGTGTGTCGCAATTTATAGAAGATAAGGCGTTAGAAGGTTTACAGACGAAGCTTAGTAATGATTTGGTCATTAAGCAAGAAGAAGGTCCGGTAATAGTTAAGGTAGAAAAGGTCCAGGGTGCAGAGGATTATTTATCAGAGGGTCATTCTGTCGACTGGTGCAGTAATTCAGAATTTTATTTAAAGACTGAGGAGATAGAGATAAAGTCGGAAAATTATGAGATAAGGTGGGGGTTGATTTTTTGGATTGTGAATTTTTATGTGATCAGAAATGGTTAGGTTTACCAACTTTAAAAAGTTGTTATGCTGAGCCTCTTATTTTAAACATTCCTGTAATAAATACTTCTCGGAGTCGATATATTTTAAGAAGTTCTTTTAAAGTTCTATGTTCTATAAAACTTTTTAAAAATTTTGAAATCAATATTGTATTTTGTATCAATATGTAAATGATCTTTTTAAACAAGAATTAAAGGACACAGTCATCAATTTTGAGGAAGACAGCAATTTTCTACCAAAGTGCTGATAGGGAAGCGCTTCTACATATTGTTGAACGTGACTTTAAATGTATAATAGACTTTTTTAATAGCAAGACCCTGTAAATTATAAAAAAAACTGTTTTCGACGCTTTCACTAATCAATGCAAAAACCCTCCACAATTTAAGAAACCCACCACCACCATTACGACATCAACACAACACCATTAAAATCCTCTCAACAAATAAAATTAAATATTATGGGATAATCATTATCCCAATTGGGATTGGGATAATATCTGGCATCTAAAATGTGAAAAACATATCAACTATATTATAGAAAACTAAGATTTATAATATATTTATCTAACTATTCACGAAAATTACCTATAGTTTTGTATTTTATCCTAGTTGAATCACATCTTACATACGGTATAGCATGGGGTGACTTATAGTCACTATCCTTAATCGACTGCAAATAAATCAGAAAGCCATATTGAAGGTAATTCATGAAAAACCCCGGACATACCCTTCTGAGCAACTTGTACATGTAAAATTATATTCATTTAAATGTTCTGTTTTGAATTGGTACTTTTAAAAATGTTTTTTGTATTATTTTTTATACTGCACCTTGCAATGTTACTTGTTAGGTATTACTTGTAGTAGGATTAAGTGCTACATTCAAATCGCATGGAGTTTCTCCCATACTCAAAATTGTTGCGTGGTTTCTCGGTGGACAGCCATCCGGATTTGTAGGCAATAACTAGGGATATTTATATTTATTTAGGGGGTATTCTAAGTAATTCTAGACAGCAAAATTTAACCGACATGACTTGCTTAATTTTTTGCGAATTTTTTAAGCTTTAACATAGCCCCCTCTACCCCGCCTCTGATGCGATGGCACAAATGATTTGAACATCAGCTTCAAGAGGTTAAATTAAGTAATTCTAGACAGAAAAATTTAACCGACACGACTTGCTTAATTTTTTGCGAATTTTTTAAGTTTTAACATAGCCCCCTGTACCCCGCCTCTGATACGATGGCACAAATGATTGGAACATTAGCTTCAAGAGGTTAAATTAAGTAATTCTAGACAGAAAAATTTAATCGACACGACATGCTTAATTTTTTGCGAATTTTTTAAGTTTTAACATAGCCCCCTCTACCCCGCCTCTGATATGATGGTAGTATGCCACTGCTACGGACCTACATATAATTTGGACCTATGAAAGAGCTTAAGTATATGTCTTGTGTATGTTCTATAGCGAAAACATTCCCCGACAAGTTCACAAATAGTTTTTGTATGGATTTTTAAAGTTATTTATTTTAAAGTTAGTCTGGTGAACATCAAAAAATTCAAGATTAATTTTTATCTAGTTTAAGGACAATTACAAATTGTATAATAATAGTCAGTAGTGGAGAAATACCATGAAATCTAAAAAGCAAAGAACAATAAACAGTATTATTTAATCTAAGACTCAAAAAACTCAGAAGAAGAATAAAAACATTTATCGACTAAAAATAATTTTTGTTTTTTTATTAAACTCATACAAATTAATACCATTTTGTTTTAAATTATCGGGCAAATTATTAAAAATTCAATACCGTAAATCTGGGCACACTTTGAATTATTGACTGTGTCTTTAGTTTCATATTTTTGTGGGCAGATGGTGTCTCTGTGTGTCAAAAATTTTCCCACAATGTAGTTGTCAGTCTAATATTTTTAATATAAAACAAAGTAATTAAGTAAATAAACAATAATAAAATGATTGTCGTATCTTTGAGGTTGGTTGAATAAACCGAAACGTTTACGTGATACCGAAATCCTTATAAATACTAAATAAATTAAAATTGATAAACCAGAGAGGATAATATATTGTCTTTTATAGTGAAGAAATTGGTGAATCTGTTCCATCGGGGACATGTAACAACTCCGGGAAGAGTGCTTCCGCAAAGAAGAAGAAGAAATCGGCACCAAAAGGTAAGCAGTTATAATAATAATATTTGAAAGCCGGACTCATTGTAAGGAAAAGAAAATTAATCTGAAGTATTTTGGATACACATAATTTAGCAATTAGGTTTTTTTTTAAATTGCAGACTTTAAAATATTTATATCCTATGGCAGAGCATCATTAAAATATATTTAGTTGCTCTGGACGAAAAGCCTCCATCTCTAGAAAATAGGACAGCACTAGGTTCACATAATAGTATTAACTTATGTTGTCTGTTACGGTGTCTTATGTTAATTGTCCAGTATGATGTAATTAGTCATTAATTATGCTATTATATGTTTAACCATCAAATTTTGAACCTTGCTTCACCTTCTTTGTATTGACTCATTTGTTGTGTAAGTAATAGTAAGTCTAGCATTACCTTTCTACCATTACCTGTAGCCAATAAGATTTTCCGACATTTGCAGGGAGGAAGCATTTTTCCTCTAATCGCGTAGTGAGATACAAGAGGCACACTAAGGCGTTTGGCTGTCAAGAATGCGCACATAAAACGCACAGGAAAAAAATTTGAACCGACACATGATCGGACACAAAGACAAGTCGGAGGTGGAGATTCACAAGTGCCAGAACTGCGAATACGAGACCAGGTATAAGAGTAGTCTGAACCAGCACATGGTGAAGCATCGTGATTCCAGAAAACTTAAATGTCATAAATGTCCATATGAAACCTATTATAGTTTCTCCCTACGCAGGCATAATCTGATACATAAGGATAAATCGGAGGTGGAGATGCACAAGTGTGAAAATTGTGAATATGAAAGCAGGCATAAGGGTAATATGATGAAACACATGCTGAAGCATCGTGATAGTAAAGCGGAGAGAGAATTTAAATGTGATAAATGTCGATATGAAACGGATATTAAGTCCTATCTACAATCGCATAATCTGATACATAAGGA
>CAXKVY010000255.1:0-41174 GCA_964058915.1 Tetropium fuscum | reverse complement strand
ATTTGTTAATTGCCTTTACAATTTATATACCATTCATACGAAATTTTCCAACACTGCTAAGAATATTTTTTTGTAAATTAATTATTGATACTGGACTATTTATTATTACATATTCTACATTATTACCACTTATCTCCCTATCTGATGTAGAATAAAAAAATCTTGTAAGCTACTGCTTCGCAAGGCTCTTGTCCTAATTGGGATATATTGGGAAATACTTCCATATCCTCAGTCTCGGTTAAAATGGAATACGATATATTTTTATATAATTTTCTGAAGCTACAGATATACTAAGAACTGATTTTAAAAAAATACAGCAGCATCTTTACAGCATAGGTGGCTAACTATTTACACCCTAATAGCATCTGTTTTTATGATCATAAGGCTATTGTTATTTTGTTGTAAACTGAGTTCTGCTTACGGTAAAACCTGAAACAAATTTTTTCCAGTAAAATCCGCTCCAAATACATGTTTCCCACTATATAATCGCCGTCCATTTCCCATTTTCAGCACGCAAAGAAATATGCGACCGTAAGCTACGCCGAAGCATGAGACAAATTAAGACTCAGAATAAGACTCACCAAAAATCAATTGATATCCGTGATCGCTAATGACCAATTGAGCCGAAGAGCAAAAATGAAGCAGTGAAAGTGGTAGTGACAAGTGTTGTAGGTAATATTATCAATGTTAATAAATACACTTTAGCAATTGCATTGTAACATTGAAGTACTTTAGTAACTAATATTTTCCGTCTCAAACAACCAGTGTTACTGGTTGTTTAATTAATTAATAAATAATGTAATAATTACTGTAAAAGCAATAAATTATTGAAACCGCTTAACTGTCAACAATTATTTTATCACAGAAACTGTCATAATTCCGTTGTTTCCAGTGACTACTCTGAATGTATGTTAAAATAATAGACGTTTATTGACAAACGAATGTAATCAATCTAAGCCCACTAGTCCGCAGAAATCAAATTTGCGATATTTTTCCCATGGGGATATGTAAAAGATAAAGTTTACTACAAAACAAAATATGAAAATAAGAATAAGGTAAACTTTTGCCTCCATTACGCCAGACGATTAACGAAAATGGTAGGCATTTTGAACACCTTTTAAAATAAAATTTATTAATTAAAAAAAGTGACTAGTTATTTGTTGTTTTGTTAATTTAAGTTGGTGTCAATACAAATCTACGAAAAATCACATGTACTTATGATTTCTATGATTTTAACCAATAATATTTATATTAGATTATGTTGTCATTAGAAAGTCAATTAAATAGGCTCTCAAATTATGCATTCACATATTGTGAATGTGTTATATTGTGTCATTCACGTATTGTGTTCCATTTGAAAAAGTGAGTTTTAGCCATTTAAACATGGTAAAATTGGGTGGTTGATTCTGAACACTCCGTATATTTTAAACCATTGCTAATACTATGCAAATTTGGATACATACCTTAGATACTTGCATACTCAAATTTTTTAAAGAAGCTCTAACAATACATTTTGTATGATTTTTTTAGTATAAGATGATTCTTCACTGATTTTCCTTGAAAATCGGCCAACCTGACAACGTCGCATCTGACGCATGAAAACGAAATATCCTTGTAAGGGTCTCTTAGGGTCTCTAAAAATGAAAAAATATAGGGGGTGGTACATTTAAAAAAATACCCGAAATCGTGACCTCGGAAATATGGTACACACTGTACAATCAAAAACAATTTTAAAGTATGGCACATTATGGACAAAACTATTTATCAGATTATTTTGCCTTAATCTGTATTGGTCTAGTAGCTACGGTCCGAGCAGAGATAGGGGAGCCACCCTGTATATGTATGTAAATAGATACACTTAGGATAAGATAAAGATAAAACTAGGTGTAGCAAAGAATTTTATATTACCGTAGATAGGATAGTATTTCTTTCCCTATATGTTACGTGACCCTTGGACTTACCTTCTTCTCCATTGCAGTTATCTAAGACCCCTACAATACCGTTTAAAAGTGGTGTCTGTACAGGATAAAGCAGAGACTGCCGACCGAGAAAACACTATACCGTAGTAATATCGCAAATTTAAATGTGAAATTAAACAATTAAATATACTTAGGCAATAAAGTTTTTGAAAATACGAAAACATTTCAAGGATAATATTTTTACTAGTATCTCAATAAGTTGAATGCAGCTATTATTGACTTAAGGTCATTCAGTTATTATTTTTACTTTCAATTGCGTAACTTGAAAGAAACAAATAACATCAGAATTAACTTACAGATCCCATATCAGAATATTTCCTTTTTCTACTCACCCAAATTTGTAGTTGGAAGATCGCGGTTCCTGCTCACGCAAATTCTGGGCAGGAATATTCCCGTATTCTGCTCACGTCATCTGTATGCCCATAATCGTATTGCTATTGCTTTTTCCCCGCACGCTCTGGCTCTCATAACGCCGCTTTTTGCCTAACTCGCCGCCATTTTGGGTCCCCGTAGTGACTAGGGCCATTATAGGTCCCTAAGATCGTATTTTCGTATCCCAACATGCTATTCATCACGCTTGCACATGCCGTTTAACCACGCTTGACTCTATTACTACTGAATCACCTGTATCTGATCCGTAATTAATCTATAAATAAACCTGTTGTAACCGTTCACCTTTGTACTCTTTAAGATAGGGCAATCAAAGGCCTATCTGTGGAACACGTGACTCCTGGAGTTCCGTCCATCTCCACTCGGCTATTCACAGCCCTTACAGAACTACCTGAAGGGAAAAGTGGTACATCTTCACTATAAACAGGCAGAGAAGAAGACTCTGAATTTTAAACGTTTATAAACAATCCAGTAGGTTATAACGGTGTGGCGGCATGTCACTTTCATACCTTGTCAGTTTCATAATTGTCTAAATAACCTACTATGCAATGAACTTGCGTTGTGAAAACCTAAGATTTTACTTTTCGTATCGGGTTGTGAAAAATAAGACATTTCCTAATGTGAAAGGGTTGTATTCATTGGAATTTTCTACGTTTTCTGTTTGTTTCTTTAATAAGTTCTAAATAACCATAAATATGTTATGAATATGTATCTTAATATATTCTGAAAAATCTTGTGTATGTTTTCTTGTTCTGTGGTTTTAATTTTTGGTATTTTTATATTACATAAAATTATAAGGTTATAAAATTTCAATTATAATCAAATTATACTCGTTGATAACGTCCACTAAAAGATACATAAAAGATAACACCCACTTAATGTTTTTACGTAGCGTGAACAAATCCAGTCAAGTTGTGGTAATTGCGTTAGCATGAAGCTCAGCCGCCCCAAATATAAAGGGTTTAGATACGAAAGAAGTTTCCCGTGGGGTTTGTACTTAATAATTCAAATATGTGCCCAGTTTAATTTCTATCCACAGAAAAACGACCAGCACACTACCTAAGGCGCAGGCACTAGACAGCGAGTAATATTACATACTATGTAAATCTTACTAATTCATCATATGCGTCAGAATTGCTCATTCTATTTGATTAACAACATGGTATAATTATCATGGTGTTTTGATAGGTAAATTCTCATTACACGAGCAATTATGGTGTTAATATGAGATTAGTCGATTAAAATGTAAGAAATGTGCTATCTACACGCATGCTAATGCTACATTTACACTTTATAAATTTCACTAATTCCATGCGATATGTCCGTAGAATTTAAATATTATACTACGATTATCAGATATATCTTAGTTATTCAACAGCAAATATCAGCAGGACATTGCAGCAAATTCTAATGTTATTTGCCTATAATGCAAATAATAATATAGTAATATATTATTAAAGTATATTATTAAAGTAGCAATTATAATTCATGCAGTAAATAATGGTTATTACTGCGAGTTAAATAATATATTTGTCCACGACTATTATACATTTTTATCTTGAACGAATTGTTTTTGAAGTGAAAACTTCTTCTATAAGTATCTAAATTTAATAGTACGATTTACATGTATATTTATATATTATGAGATTTTCTTTGACATAAATGTAATTAGAATTTAATAAATCAAATTTTTTACATAAAAAATTAGCAGCAGTCACATTTTTTTTGATGAAATCCCCTTTAAATCCTATCTTTAATATTTAGAACATCTATTTTCGCACGTTTTTTGCAGTCCTTATGTTTTATGGATTTGTAATTTTTTTGTTTATCGATGTAACATGGAAGCTTAAATTTTTCGAGTAATTAAAGTGTAAATTTTAATGAAATGCTCAAATTTGTACATGATGATTGAAAAAAAAAAATTTCGGATTCGAGTTTTTTGGTTTCTTTGCATTGTCTCAGAATATTTATCATAGCAATGTATATTTTATTACAGCACCAGAAAGTAGAGATTTCAACGAACAAAAAGCCCACTGACTTTTTTTAAAAAAGTAGATATTTTTATGAGAATTTTCGATTGAAAATTAGGGTCCTTTTTCGATATTAGGTCAAAATAAGGTGAAAAATAATAACTATTATATACCAAAAAAAAATACAGTGTGTTTGAGACATAAAAAGGTAAATTTTAACCAAATTTCTTGAAAAAAAAATTTTTTGTAAAAGAAATAGAAATAAGAAGAATAGTAGTAATAAATAAGTAATAAGTAAGTAGTAATAAAATAAGTAGAATAGTAGTAAGAATAGTACTAATAGAAGAATATATAAACCTTACAAAACTTTGTATGAAACAAAATTGCTTCCGTTTCATACAAAATTCCGTAAATTTAAGGACACACTTCGTAATTCTACGATCTTTCAAAAGGATATAGAGACTCCAAAATATGTATCCATCCCGTACGAACCCCGGTTTACTCGTGGTTTGAGTAAGGTCTTCAAATCCGTGGGTATAACAGCGATTCATTCGTTGAGTAATAAATTACAACAACTTTTAGACAATCCAAAGGATAAAATTGTTCCAAATGAAAGGTCTGGGATTTACGAAATTAGTTGTAATGATTGTGATCGAAAATATGTTGGACAAACGAGACGATCAATTAACACCAGATTTAAAGAGCATATGGCTCATCTAAAATATGGAAGAACAGTCTAGTGGTGCACAACATGCTTTTGACAACAATCATAGAATAGATATTAGTAACTTAAGATTAGTTAGAAATGTGACCAATAATAGGCAGTTGGATGCATTTGAGAGCATAGAAATTGTAAAATGTAAAAGTAGTATGAATAGCGACAAGGGACCTATACCGTATAGCCCGCTTTACGCGTTGCTTAGCAACCGATCATTGAAGCGTGATTAGTCACGCGTAAATTTCACGGTGATATCATTAGTGACGTCACCATGAAAATAGTATAAATATGGTAGATTTTGTAGTTTAAGATTAGTTTTAATCGTCTCCGGATGATGCCAATTTGGTTGGCGAAACGCGCGTCGAGCGAAGCGAAAGTGTTTTGGTGTTTGTGGAAACTATACTCCGAGTGAAATAGGAAACCCAAAGCTTGGTTATTTGAATTTTTCACATAGATTTTGAGGTTATGAGAAAAAAGTGTGAAAACAAAAGTTGTAGATCTTTATATTACCTACTTTTCCACTTAACTTTTTCCATAGGACTTGTAGTTTTGCCGTAAATTGAGTTAACCCCCTCTAAGAACTTCCCGACGTCAGATCGCCTGTAAATTATTTTTCCTTTCATTTTTGTTATATTCTCTTCCTTTTCCAATGGGTTTCATCCTACTATTATTCTTTTTTCGTTTCTGATTATTGATTATATTCTAAGTAAGAAAGAATAACGTAATTATTTTTTACTTTTTTGTGCAGTGTTTTAGAATAGATTTTTTGAAGCCGGTTTTGTTATTTTGATAAAAATATTATATTCACGATCATTCACATCCTCTGTATCCTCCTTCCTTCATATGGAAAAGTAATTAAGATAAGTTTATCTTGATTATTAATTGTGTACCATTTTAAATCTATAGGGAAATGCATATAATAACCGTAGCTATGCCAATGATGTACTGTGGCTTGCAATCTTTCAGGAAATCACGTGGCTTAATAATTAATGAGGATCCGGTACTTACATCATACATCATTACCTTAAACAACACAATGATATCCACTTCAGCACTTTAACTATTCAAGATGAAAGATGTATTTTAAAATTTCTCTGGCACCCTAATGGAACTAAACCGGTTTAGCTCTTACCTTGTTCTAGAAATACTGCGCTATTTGTGTGCTTCTTGATAATTCATATTGAACTTTGATACATTTTTAATCAGGAACTAACTTTAGTATAGAGGGTTATTATGGTAGAATAAACAAAATAAAAATGATTTAATTGCGAAATATAATTATTGTCACATAATGTTAACAAAAATATATCTATATTATTATGAAAATAATTTTAAGGTAATTTAAAACTTCAAATAAATCCCTCCAACACCTGTAAAGCGAGGATGGGGATTATTGATACCCATATATAAATATAAGCAGCAAAAATCCCAGAATAATCTTTTATGCCCGAGGGTATGATAATCCGGACATCAGTATTCATAGCTCCGGAACGCTTGGAAATTATCTCATTTTCACAGCATTTACAATATTTTAAGTTCTTGTTGAGGTTGAAAATAATCCACACGCCGATGCCACTAGCCATGTAAATACAAATATTCACAAGTTATTTTGTCATATTTACGGGCTTTTATATCGGATGGCATACAATAATATATCCGTCTGCTTCAATAATATTCGTCAGACTAAAATGATTTACATGTAAGTAACAACAAAATTAATAAAAAAATATTTTCTAAAAAATTTAACATCTAAATGACACTAGAAATCCAACAGATACCTGGAGAGCAGCACCTCTGAATTCAACACATGATATACAACTCTTGAACACACAAAAACAGACGACGAGTTACGTATCCACTTTAAGGCACGGAGTGCCTGAACAGCATTTATTACTATTTATTTGTAATCTGTTTAACTTATATTATGTTACAGCCGATAAGAATTGAGTCTTGCCCATTGTCCGCATGCATTAATAATAATAATAATAATAATAATAATAATGTTTATTTGCATAAATAGTAGATTATAAAATATGAACAATGTATATATGTATATAAATGTTAGACAGTATTATTAACTAGCTAAATCTGAAAACAAACAATTTAAATTCATAATAATACGTAACAATAATAAAGTACACTAAATACTTATAAACACATAAAATTACAAATAAACAAATATACTCAATAAGTGACTTAACACTTGTTTTGGGGTAAGATAAAATAACTAAGATAAAATAGAACTAGGATAAATAATATAATATGATACCACTAGTATGAATTACAATATAGAGTCACGAGTATTTACAATTTACGAGTAGTTACGAGTAGTACGAGTATGTACGAGTAGTAGTACAAAAATCTCAACGTTTCAGTTATAAAGATTATAAGGTAGGTAAGTTATTTAAGAAAAGTAATTGTGAAATATGATTCTTGACTGTTGAAATATATAATGTTTAAGTTTTTTTTTGTATGATGTAATATTAACTGTCTTTTTAATTTCGACAGGAACTGTGTTATAGATTTTAGGAGCTAGATATTCATAGGATCGTTGTCCAATAGATGTTAACATCAAAGGCATAGTATGGAGGTGTCTTTGTCTAGTATTGTAGGTATGACCCGGCAATGATATGTTATTTTTTACCCGGTGATACTTTATGTTGAGATTGTAATAGTACAATTGTCTAATATCAAAAACTTGTACCTCTTTATATAATAGATTACTAGGGTGTGTTAAGTCTTTATGTAGTAATATTCTCAGGAATCTTTTCTGAATAATTTCCAGAGGACGTAAATGAGTTTTAAGTGCACTGCCCCACGCTAATATACTATAGCGCAAATGGCTTTCCACCAAGGCAAAATAAAGTATTCTTAATTGTTGTATGTTAAAGATATTTCGTAAGTATTTAAATCTATAGAGTATCGTCTGTAGTTTCCTTATAGTATATTTTACATGTTTATCCCATCGTAAGTGTCTGTCAATGACAACTCCTAAATATTTAATTTCTGTTGAGGGCATGATGATATGTTCTTTCTTATGAATTTCAATTTTTATTTGTGAAAATGGAGGAAGACCAGAAGCGTAGCAGCTAAATGGTAAGTAGTTAGTTTTTTCGAAATTTATTGTTAGTAGCTTGTGATCGAACCAGTTTTTAATATCCGCTAATTCCTTAACTAAGTTTCTGATTTGCGAAACGTAAGTGGCGCAGTCGTACGGATTTGTGAAAGTGAATTTGAAGAATGTTCGCGAGTGTTTCAACGCTTTATTCACGAAATCGATCCAGCATTCCAAATCTTCCAAAATCAGGTGAACTGACTAGCCTGTGTGAGAAGAGCAAGTTGAAGAGGGAATAATAATCACATCCAGTCTATCGGAGACACAAAACAACAGGTTCTAGCATTACATTACTGTAGTAGGTGATTTTTTTAATGTGTAAGTTATACTCCTCTACAGATATGCTATGTACTCTATAGGCCGTACAGGTGTCGCATTGATCTTTCCTGAAGGTTTAAACAATTAGATAAATATTTAGTTTTGATGTGGGGTCTATTTTCTTACTTCGGTCTATAGAGACTCAGGTTTTGCTTCTGAAATTCCTTTCTAAAATAGGTATGACTCAAGGGCTTCTTTTCTCCAATACATTCCTTGACGTAAAATCTGTAAAGTTCATTAACACTGTGCCATAGAGGTTCTAAATACATTTTGGAAGTATGTTGTCGACAATAATGGCTCTCTAATTTTGGTAACAGTTTTAATTCTACAAGGAATTTATAGTCTTCTGTCTGCTAGTTTAACACGCACCCAATTAAAATAGTTCACTCTCGATGTATATATGTGGTTCTATACTGTGTACCTTTATAAACAACATTTTTTTCATTACAAAATTAAATTCAGACCTTAAACAACATTTCGTTCGCTTATACTAGTACTCTATCTTTAATAATAAAAAAGTTTCCTCAGTACCAATTTTTTTAATGCCGCTCCGAAAAAATCGTGTAATGTGAAGTAAAAAATTTTTTATACAAAATTATTCAACATTAGTATAATTTTATGTATGGCTATCGATTTGTCATAGTTGAAGGTATATGTGTGCAAAATTTCAAACCAAGGCAATAGCTACAAACAGAGATATAGAACGGGAAAAGTAAAATATCGTGTTTTCATGCAATTTCGTAAAAAATCGAAAATGTCTAATTTTTTCACATTTCGCAGTTCCAAATTGAATCGCGACCTCCATAATCGAATGCGGCATGTCATTACACATAAGAATATGTAAGATGTAAGTTAAATATAACAATATGAGCAATAATGATAATTTAATATCGTCAATATGGTGCATTCGAAGTAGTACTTTAGATTAAACCATATTGTACAATACAATACACGCAGCTAAATATATTTTTTCTCATTTGGCTCCTTGGATTTTAAAGGAAGTAAGCTCGAAGAAGCTTCTTAGCGATGTTATTTTTGTACTGGGTAAATTTAATTTTGTTAATTGATATTATTGAAAATTTTAAATGTACCCTTTTATACCCGTATGCTCCGGCTATGTTCAGTTAATCAGTATACCTATTTACTTATCTCAAGAGTAGGATCTAGAAGTAAGCTGTGATAAAACCATGCAATCCACAACATAAAGAAAGATAATGTATATCAATTTAACAAATTTATTTATAACAAATTTGATTATTACGATGCTATAGATATAGGTATATGACCAAATTAGAATATTGTTATATGCTGGATAAGAGAAAATGATATTAAATAAACTATTATAAAAAAAATATATCCGCTACTTAACCTAATATATAGAATTATTGACATTTTTGTCCGAATTGGTTTCACTAAAATCTATGATGTTATGCTATGCCAATATTTTCTGTACTACTGTATATGCCATGCATTCTTTCTCACTTTAGTCATCGAGTTTTTTATGTTTAGCATCTTTACACCTTACACTATACCTACTATATCTACAGTATACATTTCTACTTTCTATTTAGTATATAGCTATAATTTTCCCTTATATATCTGATATATCTTCATACATACTTGCATTCGTAATCATTTCTGATAATATCTCATTTGATTCCAAATTTTCTTGCACAATATTTTATGCTGTGATTTATAAAATAATTACAACTCAAATCTAGTTCATCTATTATACAACATGATTATTGACAAATATGCTTGGTTATAATAGCAGCAACTCCTATTTGTCTACATATGATATGTAAGAAATTTTGTATTCTATTAAGCATATTATCCTAACATATGATTTAAAATTATGATAAATCGTACAAAGTCTATTTTCTTCTTAATATATAGCACTCTAAAAAGTGTGTTTATTATGTTTATTATACTTAAAGCAATATGTTGTGTCATCCTTTATCCATTATCTTGCAATCCTTTCGTGACAATATACAGATTAAATTAATTCAATATGTGTAATAAAGCAGCTCGGTCCTCTCGACAACACAAAGCGTAAACAAGGCTTATAAAGCGAATCAGGACCTCAAGTAGAGTGTAAATGAGAGTTCTGGATCAGACCCCCCCACCAAATTGACCCCCCCACCACTTTTCCCCCACCACCAATCCCACCCACTCCTTACCCCCCACCAATCACACTTTTTATTGGTCCCCCACCAGCATCCTATTGGTTACCCCACTTACACATCACCCACTCCTTTCTGTTTTCAACAAATCAAGGTATGGAGAGTTCTAGATCACCTCCCCATACCATAATCTCCCACCCGCTATTCAAACTTTCGAGGTTTCTGAATATTTCAACCACAGTCAAACAAGAGTAATGGCTTACAATACTAGTGCGTTTAATTTACCGGAACTTCAAGTTGATTTTTCAAATAGTATTCCACCAACTTTTCAGAATAAAAATGAGTGCGTAGTAATAGGTGAACGGAGATACCAGCTGAACAAATCGAAATGTAAATTCGTATCTGTTGGATTAGCGTATGATTTCCAGTACGAACCATGCATAAAATTAAGTGGAACTAAATGTGATACTGTAGTATTTAACCAAGATGAGTGGAAGTGTTTCCTCACATACCAAGGGGTTATAACGAACTACTTTTATATTAACGATGTTATGCAACCGATGGATGTAGGAAACTTTCGTATAGAGTTTGAGAAAGGATCACATTCCCGATTTATAAAAATCTTTAAAAATAATTCCTATGTATCTCTGGGATATGAAACAATATGTAGATTATGGGAGTCCTTACCCCTGATCGAGTATCGGCTTGATATGCTAGAAAGATTGCAATTTAAAAACTATTTCAGTGTTGTACAAAAAGGGGTGCAATGTCAATCAGGAGATGTGCTTGAAAATGCACTAAACATAGTTAACAAAAATCGTAATAGTGAAAATGTGGTAATGATTATGGAATTAATTTATATTCATCCTGAAGTGTTTACGAGTGACTGTTGTAGTAAAACGAGAAATGAAAAAAGTTACTTTTAATGAAGGGGGCAATATAACTCACCATATTATCGTTTGGAGGTTCGCATACAATTCGTCTAGGAAGAAATACTGGGAAATTGTAGCTATCGACCGAATGCGCTTTAAAAGACGTATCGAACAATGTGCAGTAATTATTAACCCTGTATTAGATGTAAAGCATAGAAATGATGTATATGAGAAAATGTATAATAAAAATAAATAACTAAATCATATGTAAATGTTGTTTTATTTAAAAAATACATAATAACAGTTAAACAAGTTCATTTTTATTAATCCATGAATTATGTTTATTACCAAGTCCTAGCCATTTAACAAACAGTTTGTTTCCTTTGTATCTTAATACTTTTTCAACAAGATAAATATCGGGGTGCTTTACTAACTGAAGTTCCTCTTCATAGAATCCTCCCTTGATTTCAACATTTTCTTGATCTTTCAAAAAATATACAATGGGATTACCGTGTTTTACTTTTACAACTGTAAAGATTTCATTTGACCAGTTCGGAGTGTAACCTTTTGTAAAGGCTTCACGGTATTTGCTTATGCGGACGGTATCATCCACTCTAAATTTTGGATTCTTAGGATCAATAGTTTTAAGGTGACTATATACGGTTTGTAAAAGATATTTTTCATTTTTCTTCTTAACATCAGTAGGCTTCATTCTAGTTGTTTTGTGCACGGTGTTATTATATTTCTCAACTATATCAGGTAAAACAGATATCCATTTATAATTTCCTTGCAAACTAAATTGTTTCCACATTCTATTTTTCAAAGTTCTGTTGACTCTTTCAACAACACTCGCCTTAAGATTGGAATATGTGCTGTAATGATTGAGTTTCAATTTTTCCATCAACCCCTTAAATTCAGTGTTATAAAATTCTTTCCCCATATCAGTTTGAATGTTCTTTGGTAAAGTTCTCATTTGAGATAAAATTTTCCTCATAGCATCAGTTACATTTTTAGCGGACTTAGATTTTACAGGCTCACACCAAACAAACTTCGAAAACGCATTTATAGTTACCAAAATGTACTTGTACCCGCGATTGACTTTTGCGTATGGAATCATTTCGACTAAGTCTGCTTGAAGCAGATCATTCAATCCTTTAACGATCACCCGTCTTCTTTTAAAGCGTTTTCTTGCCGGTTTATGTAATTCATTTACTACATCCTCTTTGAGGTTAACCATCTTTAGCTATAGGACACTGAAGAACTATTTCAACATATAAAGATGCGTTGACAAGTGTTGAAGGATCTATTAGAAAAGATAATACATCTCCTTTGTTTATATCCTTTCCTGTCAGCATGTCTGGCGTAAGAGTATCTGTTATAACCTTATTTAGAGTAGCTGTGGTATCATCAGGAAAAATAGAAATATTTTCAATTTTCCCAGACACAGGAAATATATACTCGGTTGTTTGATTGTCTAGCAAGTAGTACAAATTACCCTTAAGTGGATTAAAATGTCCACATATAGTTAAAACACATTTGCTATGATGTAAAGACGGCTCACAGATGTAAAACGGTGATGAATTTGGAGCAGAAGTTAGCAGAGATGGTGGGGTAGTAACTGGTATAGAATATGGAGCTGTTTTAGATGCTAGCATATGTCTACCAAATGTATCAATAGGCATGATTGATACTCCACAGTAATCACTCAACTGACCACACACATCATCATACCAGTAATTTATTGTATAATTTTACCTTCCCTGAGCTCTTCTAAAATTGAGATTATCTCGTTGTTATGTCCTGTATTCCCAGCAGATTGTGAAGCTACTAGCAGCTTTAGTCTATCTACAAGCTCGTTATAATCATCAAAATATTGATATTCTTTGCGTTTATTATTTAAATCCAACATGTGAAGTTTTAAACCTTTACCACTCGTATAAGCTCTACTTCGCGTTTGTATTAGTCTGGAATTTGAAAGTGAACCAGATCTCGATCTGGAAATTGTGGGAAATATCTTTGCCGGTATTGCTGAGGTGGGTTTTTGTACAGTAGTTTTGTTAAGAAGCTTGCTTTGTGACATCGAATGTAATGTTGTAATGCGTGGTTTAATTATATCGATAAATTTTGACGCGCGCGATGTTGATAGACCCCTGTCCGGACTATAACCCAAATATTGAGCGTTGGTTCTCCTAATTATATCGATATACTCATCAATATCTGTTGATCTATAACCTGCTGGATGCTTCTTAAATAGTAATTCATAGAGTCCAGGCGTTCCTTTATATTTTAAATTATTAATAACAATGTCAGGCCCCTCAAAGTCGACTGAAGAGTCACCAATCGCATATTTCTTTGAGTACGGGTCAAAATATATTCCAAAAGTATCATCGAATTCATTTTTAGAATCTGCAAGTTTTTCCTCGATGTACGCTCTAGGTAGAGGAGCATTAAATTGTTGTAAGTACAGATCATGCTCTGTAGTCGCAGTAGAATCTGCTATTTGTAACGGGAAGGTTTCATCGAAAAAGCTCTCACTAAACTCAGGTCTTATTGTCGTTGGATCGTGCTGAAATGTTTCATCTTCCAGTTCGATTGGTGTCATATGGTAATATTCAGGGGGCGGTTGTCCTCGAAAAGGTAAACTGTTGCGGGTTTCTTCTTTCACCTCTTTTTTAATATCGCCTTGTGGAAATACTTTTTCGGACTTGGCGAGTGTTGTTACTAATTCTTTCAAAGGTTGAGTTATGGGCATATAGTTTTTTTCTAATTGGGCCTGCGATTTAACTATGTCACTCTTTAGAGCTTGGTACTTTTGTTTTAACGCTTTTCTGGAAGCTAAAAGCTGTTTTTTTAACCGATGCGTCATTATGACGATTACTGTAGCACTAATGCTTATCAAACTTATTTTCCTTTTATATATTGATGAATGTATCAAACCCCTTTCGATATCTCCCGGACTGCATAGGGCAGTCTTTATCTATTACTACGAATCCATATTTATCTTTCCAACATGACGCACAGAGATCCTTAAAATCTTGAAATGACATGTCAACATTCACGTTATCATCATATATATGCTTTAGATTTGTTATATCCTGCTGAAATATTACAATAAGGTTTGCATTATCTCGTATTAACTGTTTGGGAATGGAGGAATAAGTTTGACATAGATAAAAACAATCTGTATTTTTATGACGACCAAAACAGAAGTAGCTTTTTATTATACTCTGCTCACATAATACAACATCATCGAATATTATTACTGAATTATCTCGAATCTGATCTGGATGTATGACATCTTCCCCATCCTTAAACTCATAATATCCAATATCCTTCAGGGGGTGTAATAGCGTTCGCAGGTAATCATACTTGGGTTGGTATAATGATTTTGAATACAGATAAATATTTTCGAAACGTAAGCCATTGGGGTGCTCTAATATACTCAACATTACATTAGTTTTCCCAGATCCGGACGCACCCACAATTAAACCCCGTTTTGACTGACCACCGAACAAAACTCCGTGTTTGTGGAAAACGGGTTCACAACTAATGTTATCATAGTTATTGATAGGTAAGGAGGCGAATTGCTTTTCAAACTTCATTTGGGTTAACCGTAAGAAACTGTGGAATTCTCTAAGGATGTGGGTATATATAGGTTATTCCCAATGCATACAGACTTATTCACTCAACAAAGCGAAGAGTATAAAATGGCGAAGCGGAAACATGTCTCAGTAAGTAATCGTAAAAAGCCCATCAAGAGAGGTCGCGGGTTAGTCAACACCTTGATTAATAAACTGCCTTTCGAATTGCATTTACCGGGGGGGGTATAGATACTGTGGTCCAGGTACTAAATTAGATAAGAGGCTAGCTCGGGGTGACCCGGGAATAAACCCTCTAGACGAGGTATGCAAACAACACGACATAGCATATTCTAAATTCGAAAATACGAGTACAAGAAATATTGCGGACAGAGAACTAGCGACGGCAGCTTCTAATCGCCTGAAAGCATCAGACGCAAAGTTGGGGGAAAAAATTGCGGCATTTGGAGTATCAAATATAATGAAAATGAAGAGTAAATTAGGCATGGGATTAAAAAAACGTAGAAAGTATAAAAAAGGAGGCGCACTGAAACCTAAGCGAAAAAGATACTCCGTGTTGAACAAGAAAACAAGAGTTATCCCCATACCAAAGACAGGTGGTTTTTTACCACTATTGTTACCTCTTTTAGGAGCTCTTGGCGCTATTGGTGGTGGAGCAGCAGGAATTGCGAAAGCAGTTAACGATGCAAAAACAAACCGTAAATTGTTGGATGAGCAGAAGAGACATAACCTGACAATGGAGCAGAAAACTCAAGGAAAGGGACTCTATTTAGCTCCTTACAAAAAAGGGTTTGGAATGTATATTAATCCATACCCAAAAAACTACCGATGATGCTGCCTCGCAGACCTTTAACTAATATTGATCTGAAAAAATACGTAAAGATCCTGAATGTACCATTCTTTCGAGGGGTGTTTATGCGAGATAAACTACCGAAACGCATTAAAAGAAATGAATGTGGTATTGTTAACTTAGATGAAACCGCTGGTGATGGAACTCATTGGACCGCATACGTGAAACAAAATAATGAAGTCGCATATTTCGATAGTTATGGTAATTTAAGACCTCCAGAAGAATTGATAAAATACTTTTCCAGCGATGGTAGCTCTAACAAAGTCATATATAATTATGACGCCTTTCAGAATTACAATTCATACAATTGTGGGCACTTAAGTCTCGATTTCTTATATAATTACCATATTTAATATGTATTTGTTCAGTTTTTAATAAACCTTTAAAGCGTAAATATGTCGTTTACTTTCGGTCTTAGTGGAGAATCTTCTGCGTTAAGTTATAGTTTTAATCCACCTTTATATTTGGAAGATGATGTAGAATATGAAATTGGACTAACAAACTTTGAGTCCTACAACAGTATTCCGAACATCGATGATACCAATAACACATTTAAATGGGGAAAAAATTACGAGCATACAGTTTCGCTCCCAATCGGCGCTTATAATATCGATGACATTACAAATTATATGGTAAACGCGATAAAGCGAGAAGATGAAGAAGCTGTTATTAAGATTACTCCAAACATTAATACTTCTAAAGTAATTATTAAAGCAAATAGGAACATTTCTTTCGACGTAGATAACTCCTTAGGACCAGTTTTAGGTTTCGAAAAAGAAATTTAGACATTTATTTCAAAAATGTTTCAGACGACATAGTGAGAATCTCTAAAATTAATACTATATGTGTAGATTGCAACCTTGCAGTAGGATCATTTGTGAATGGGCAGCCCGCTCACATCATACATCAGTTCTTCCCAACGGTACCTGTAGGGTATAAAATAGTCGAGTCACCTTTAAATATAATTTATTTCCCTGTTAGCGTTAAAACTATAAACAGCATTGCGATAAAACTGGTAGACCAAGACGGGCGTCTTATAAATTTCCGAAACGAAACCCTAACCGCGAGATTACATCTGAGAAAAGTGAAATTGTAAATATGGTTCTTAGATTTCATTCACACCATAGTCAATACCAACCATACCATATAAAAAAACATCAAAGGAAGAAAACTGTTAGTACCTCCCGAAGGGCGAAAGGGTTAACAACAGAAAATCGCGAGTTCTTAAAGTCTCTTGGATTGCAATTACTGGTGTAATGGATCTGCTAAATGTAACCGGTCAACCCTTTAGCGATAATTCAGTCGAAGATTACCAATTTCATACATATCAACCATATATACCTGGAAACGTGAACTATAATGATGAAATTAGAATACCTATTCAAGATTTAGATGCACATACCGCACCTTGCAATAGTTATTTATACGTCGAAGGAAAATTAACAAAGTCTGATGGGAGTGCCGCTACAAAATTGGAATTTATAAATAACGGAATCGCATATATCTTCCGGGAAATTAGATATGAACTTAACGGTATTGTTATTGATTCAGTTAGGAATGTAGGACTAGTTTCAACTCTTAAAAGTTACTTATCCTACAACGAAAGCGAAAGCGTTTTATTGCAAAATGCCGGATGGTTCCCAAAAAAGACTACACCCACAACAGCCCCGGGGGAAAAAATTATAGTGGATGCTAAAGGAAATTTTAACGTATGCATACCACTAAAGCTTCTACTAGGATTTTTTGAAGACTTTCGGAAATTAATTATTAATATGAAACAAGAACTGGTATTGATACGCGGTAGTAGCGATAAGGATGTTATAAATAGCTCAGACGAAAGTGAGGAGCCTAAAATAGATATACATAAATTATTCTGGAGGGTTCCACACGTAACCGTGAGTATTCAAGAACAACTCAGATTGAATAAAATCATTAACAAGAACGTGGAGCTGCCCATTAAATTTAGAAGTTGGGAATTAATCGAGTACCCTTCTCTATCGGCGACAACTAGACACACCTGGCCCGTCAAAACAACAACTAGAGTTGAGACACCCAGACATGTTATTATTGCTTTTCAAAAAGGCCGAAAGGGGAAAATCACCACAGATATGTCCAAATTTGATGATTGTAGTCTAAAAAATGTACGAATATTCCTTAATTCGGAAAGATACCCATATAACGATCTATATTTAGATTTTGCGAATAATAAATTTGCCACACTATACGAAATGTTTGCAAATTTTCAGGAATCGTACTATTCGCATAAAACTAATCAACCTATTTTTACCCCCAATGAATTCAAATCCCACGCTCCAATTACACACATTGATTGCTCAAGGCAGAAGGAAACACTTCAAACAGGATCCATTGTTATTAGAATCGAGTTTGAAACAGATGAGCCGACAACTATCGATACAACAGCATACTGTCTCATCTTACACGAGAAACACTTTACTTACAATCCTCTAACAAAAATTGTAAAACAATATTGAAGTGCGCATGTCAGATAATCATTATTTAAGACTTAGTATAAAACACTCCGAAATAAGAATCCATAATGTACTCAACCTTCAAACACCGACTAGCTCTCTTCCGACGAAATATAAGAAAACTGAGACGGGATATCGAGCTATATTGTCAGATTAAACTACAAACCGTTAAGTTCAGTCATCTACAGTTATGAGGAATCTTGTTGTAGACGTTCAAGGATTTAAAATTGAAAAAAATAAATTTATCTTGAAGGAATTTGCAGCGTACGATGGAAACCAACTGTGTCATTATATATTTAAGCCACCATTTCCGTTTGACATGCTATCCCTAGAATATCAACAGCAAGCGAAATGGTTAACAAATAATCATCACTCATTAGAGTGGGGTTGTGGTTATACACCGCTGCATCTATTTGACCAAATCATTAAAATCGTAACAATAGGAGCGGATCGAGTATACGTAAAAGGAAAAGAAAAAGCTTCTTACATTCAACGTTTCATCCCTCAGGTAGTCACAGAATTTGATGAGCAGCCCCGTGTAATGAAGTCAAACCCAAAATGTTTTTACCATAAAACAAATTGTTGTATATGTGCACTATCTAATGTATTTTATTTATATGAAAACTTTGTAATGTCTTAACATCCAAATAAAGATGAGTTAAATAGAAATGTTTTTCATTTAAATAGATTTTAATTACGCGTTTCAAGCCTTATAACCAATGTATTCGGATTTTGTAAGTGCACCGTATTACTAGCGAGTATAGGTATAAAATTACCAATATGAAAGAAATAACTTGATTTTTAGTGAAATTTTTTGATTTTTTTTTTGGTATAAGTTTGACATCAAAAATGTTTTGCATATTTTATTTTAAAGCGCTCTTTTTACTCCAAAGTAGTCGTAGGATCTTGAAATTGAAAATTTCTTCGATATTGGGAGCATATAGTGGGAAATTCCAGAAATACTGGACTTGGCTAACCAATTGGTAATGTTGACCGATGGATAAGTTGAAGAAGCCATTTTGTGAATTGGGGAAAACAGATGACCCTCAATTATCTAAAGTATTTGTTTTAATGAGACAACAATCATATTTACATAAAGTTTATTGATAAATAAATTTACAATTCGTTATTTCTCCGTAGTTGAGTCGGTTTCATCAGCAGAACTGTCTTCTCGACTACTGTTATCAAGTCCTGCAGAATTTAACATCTGGAGCTGCTCTGGGGTCAAATACTGTTGAAGACGGTAAAGAAATTGTCCTAGTCCCAGCCTAATTAATTCAGATACTAGGAAAGTAGCACACATATCCTCATTATGAAATCGCTCACATATTATTACACCACTATTATATTTGTCTGCAAGTTCAGTACAACCTTCTTCTGAAAGAAATCTACCCATACCATATACGGCCTCGTGTTCAGCATCAAATTGGAGATTTTGGAATTGTTGTAACAAATAAGAAACACCACTGTTGAAGTCGGTGACATTAACATCTTGTACATAACACATCCACATTATTACCTGTTGTTTGTTAAGAAGCTGAGGTAAATATAAACTAAAGAAATGTAGAGAGAAGTGAAGTTTTATAAGCAGTTCCCCAGCACTAATTAAACCGGTTTTGCATGAGTGGGGGGGGAATACAGAAATGGACATAAAATCGTTACAATATTAAAGCAAAGTATCTAAGTCGAAAATATCTAGATAAAACTGGTTGAGTTCCTCCGGTTCATCAATAACGGTTTTATAACCAGTACATAATTCGGTAGCCAATCTAATTAACTCATCCAAATTACTTTCTGCAGATTCTGAAGGTATTTCTTTATGACCCCAAGCCAATGTTTTAGTCAACCCGGGGATAATATATCTTTTATCATCATGCGAAGATAAGGCTACTTTATTTTTTAATTCAGTGTACATGGTATGCATGTGTGATTTAAATATATACATTTTTCTAAAAATAGAACCTCCCTGTTCAACAATTTGTTTGTAGTCGCAAATACGCAAATCTTTATTAATAACAGCTTTTGAAATTCCTTTTGCTTTTTTCGTTACACTGTCACCGAGCTCAACACAGTACGCCTTTGCTCCAGTGCCATAAAAACTTTTTATAGGAGTCCCCGCATATTCGTCTTTCATTTTACCAACAACCGATTGATTTCTAGGAACCCCATGAATATTCCCCTCTTTGTAATTCGATGTGTCAAACCAATCGATATGTTGTTTTATATCATCGTAAATATTTTCCGTTTGAATTTCTAAAATTAAGGAATCTGTGTCAGTGTAACAAAGGGACGCGTTTTCGCCATATGTAGATTTTATGAATTTATAAAAGAAATCATAAATGACCGTCTTCGAGATGTCTAAAATTGAAAAACCAACATATAAGGGCTTATCGTAACAAATTTTTAGACGATTCATTTGAACGGCGACTAAATTTTCTGAAAACACGGAAGCCGACTTGAAATTCGGCATGCTGATGTAAGACTCTGCTCCTTTCCTACCGCGACTATTTCTCCAGTGAGAGAGAAGTTTTATATCTACACGTTTATCCACGTTTTCCATAGTTTTACCGAATATTGAATTAATAAAATATTTAAAAAGATCTCTTTCGAATGCGTTTTTAGCGGAATTTCGTAAAAATGTGTTTAAATCGATATATGGTTTTAACCATGGTGCCTGTGAAAATTCCAAAACTCTATGAATTTTTGTTAACCTTAAACCGTGTTGTATGCACTGCTTCAGGTTTCTGTAATGAATAATATAATTAGATTTAGAATTTAATGTTAGAGTAAGTTTAGAATGTTTGCTACCAGGTGGCACAAAATTCTCTGGACAAAAAGGTAAGTCATTATGAAGATCTTGTAAACTTTCAGGATATTCGATATCTACTTCCAATACATAACCTTTTCCATCATCATCCTCTATAAGTAAGGGATTAAAATTGGAAATTTCGTTATGAGAAAGCCATCTAAAGTTTCCTATTGGAAGGCTTTGAGACATTGCAAAACCGTAAAGATTTGTGGCGTCTAGGTAAGTAATAAATGTATTAGGTTTAGACGCATCATAATTTTCAATAAATATATTATTGGCAATAGCTTTTCGATTGCTACACTGGCTTACCCCACCACGAATACCCTTTCTGAAGAAGTGAAGCATATCAATATCCGTAAGGAGCTCTAAGGATACACACGTTTTTCGCAACATCGCATCCCAGCTTAGCGAGGGTGCAGTTATATACTGAGCAGGATCTAATTTATAGTTATCTAGAGAAATTTGACGAAAATTTTCAAAAACATCAGCTAATAATAAAACATCTGACTGTAAGTAAATATCGGAATATTCACCCAAAGTTTTGCATTGAAACGCTTGCCAGACATCAGTAGCCCGATTATAATCATCATCTGATATAGTACTACCACGCAAGATATCGAAAAATTGAGTCTTAGTAGGTAATTGACACTCGTCAAGTTTACTCATACAATCTACATATGAATATGGGAAAATACCTTTGCGACGCAATAAATCAAATTTTTGTTGATCGGGGAAATATTTTTTTACTTCCCGACACTGATGAGATTCGAGTGTTTGACTCAGTTTATCCAGAGAAGTTGGTAAAAAACGGAATGTATCCAAAAATTTCAATTTCATATAAATATTCCTATGACCGTCTATCTTATCAACTAAAATGTGTTTTGAAAATGATATATATTTCTCTTTATTTTGCGCTATAACATCAATATATTCTTGTTCCAAAGCAAGTTGTTTTATAAAGAGGTGACAGTCATAATTAGTCAGGTTATGAAAAAATACTGGAATAAATGTCGGTAACTTATAATTCAAATTACAAGTCATGTGCGCTGCCCCTCTGTAGCTAGCTGTCAAGTGACAGTGATCTTTTACAATAACATCGGATGAAGTAAAATCTTGATCGCAGATGTGGCAACACTTACTAGAATTAAAATTTTCTTTTTCAACGTCGGTAAGCGGTCGCATTGGTTTGACATCTTTAAAATAGTTATTATATAACCTTTGTACAATATCTCCGAGCTTCTTTACAAAAGTTTCCGCAACATCTGACCCCCGATAATATACTAATTCCGATAAACTATCATCAAAACTACATTTTACGTAAAAGCAAAAGGAATAAGGTACATGCTCGAATGCTTGTAAAGTAAATGAGGAATCAAGTGATGGTTGCGTGTGTTGGATTGGTTTCAAGATACTTTCAAAATCTGCGTAAATGACAAAAGGGACTGAAAGTTGTTTTTGGAAATTAACAAATTTTAGTACATTTTCAGGAAGAACTTCTCCAAATTTATTTACTATTTGATCTGTTGTGGGTAATTTAGTACATATAAAATTACAGTCGCGAGTTTCATGCTCTTTTAAGTGCTGGGGATTTTTAAATGATTGTAAGCAACCATTACAAATGTATATCTGACCATTATGTCGCGACTTTTGATTTGATACTAGCCTCGATAAATTTTTAATATAACAATAATGACTATCTCCGCTATCATTTGTGATGAGCAGAAGATTTACATGCTTATCTCGTCGATGCTCGGTAAAATAATATGGCCCTACAATTTCACAAAGAGTGACTCCATTTTTAAATTCATTACTCACACCAAAAACGTTAACTGAAATATCATTAAGCATTTCAAATCTGGGGATGGATTTCAGCGTAACAGGAAATTCTATACCGTCAAAATTTAGCACTGTAGAATAATGTGGATATGATGATATTCTGGTTGAATTGTCACTTGCAGGATATAACGCAGCAGTCACAGCCCACGCGAAACACTTATTATCGTGATTAACTATATTTACAACGGCCTTTTTACGTTCAATCTGCTTAGGTAGTGGGATGTATGAAGAAGCACTTAAAGGATTATATCTGTTAATATTCACTTCCAGGAACATAATTTGTTGAAGCGACCACCCTGATAGGCGCTCTTGGAATTCGGATGCCTTAGTCACTATCACTTTTTGGAAATTATCAAATATTGCGGATAAATCAGAAGAATGTGTGATTATTTGATTTTCCGTATTAAACGACTTGAGATCAATGTCTTTATCTGGTATGATATATAGGGAAAATAGTTCCACATTCACTTTTAAACCACCCCACATATGACGGTAATCCGAAATAACCGTAAACACTTTTTCCTTAATTTCCATGAAAAACGAAGCATGATCTATATGGTGATGTTTACTAGAGAAGCGGTAACTAACAATTCTAAATCTTAGGGGGTTATGAAGTCGCTCGACACCATCTTCTAATGTAGTCTGAACCTTTTTATGGTCATTCCTCCTCATATGACCAACGAAACATCGTTTTGGTATACGTTCACTACATATCGGACATTCAATTAAGGTAGAAAGTGAAGTGATAGGTAGATTTTTGGAACTACAATCACTTGTAGGTGGATGTTCAAGTTTAAGTTTCTTGTCTGATTGATTTTCACAACTCCGATATGCACAACTTTCTTTGCGGTGGCGTGTTAGGTGGGATTTTGAAGAGAACCGTTTACCACACGCTTGACAAAACATTTTTCGTGCGAACTCTTTTGTAACTAATTAAAAATGGTGGTACGTCTCGTATTTATAGATGACCTCTAGCGGTGGGTTCATGCATTCACGACTTTTTATGGATATGGGGTTCTACGCTCTCAGTTGAAACTTTCAGGTCACGAACAGGTTTTTCCAGTTAAACAAGAACGATCCAAGGTATTTCTTTGTTACAGGCAGACTATAAGTATATGAAAGTCTGTGTGGTGTATAGTACAATTCCTTATTTCAAACACACCACATGTCATTTTCCAGTAATTGGGATAACAAAGCTAAAATTCGCGTTTTCCCGTTCCGTAGAAATAATAGTGTAGTTTGCCATAATTGTCTGGCTGCGAGGTTTCAAGGAAACCTTAATATATCTACTGGATTGTGTAGTGAATGTGAAGAACGAAACCCTATACATATTATAGGACCTACAAACCAACTCAACACCAGTGGAAATGTACGGTCTATGATACAGCGGTGCTTAGTATGTGAGAGGTTTAACAGAGACAATTGGAACCATATATGCACAACATGCATGAGCCGTTTAACATATCTGTGCGAACAAAACGGACACATATTCCCCACTGAAGAAGTTCATTTTAGGTTATGTTGGTGCTTAAATGAAGAGCAGAAGGAATTGCGATGTCAACGTTATGAAGGCCCTCCTCCTACCTACATCGTTAATGAATAATAAATAGAATAGTATCTAACTAGTGTAAATACATATGAATAAATGTCATGAAAAATATATGGTTTTACTTTTTATATGTAACCTAAATAATGTTTTACCGAGTATAAAATATCTTTCGTTCTCATATATGCAATTATATTTCTATTTCAATTTTTGTATACTTTTAATTTCTGTTTTAGTGTTAATATACACATGTTCATATTTTTTAGTGTTAATATACACATGTGCAAAAAAAAAAAAAAAAAAAAAAAAAAAAAAAAAAAAAAAAAAAAAATTTAAAAAAAAAAAAAAAAAAAAAAAAAAAAAAAAAAAAAAAAAAAAAATTTAAAAAAAAATTAAAAAAAAAAAAAAACAAAAAAAAACAAAAAAAAATTACATGTTTTGGTACAAACCCTAGTTGACATTCTTAGATGTGGTCCAAAATTAGTGGCACAAAGATTCAGATTTTCTTAAGGACATATTACTCTTGCACACAGACATTCTGGACTTAACTAGTGCTCAAAATGAAACAGCTGAAGACTAATTACAGCTTTGGTCGGTTGCGGTTTTAAAGTAAACCTATTCTGAGGTGGGGTACTATGGTATGAGAGAGACCAGAGTCTGTATTCGCATGCTTTTAGAGTGGCTGGTAGGTAAGAGAAACCAGTACCCGTTTCGTTGTCCTAGTTGCTACTTCACCTTGTATTTTTAACCTTTTAAGTTAATTGCAAACTGCATCGTTATCGTGACAGATTTATAACCACTTTATTTGTGAAAGTGAAAGTTGTACCCCGTGTTTTTTATTCTCGCAATTACTAAAACACCTTTACAATACCTTTTATGGTAAACGTATAGTAAGATAAAACAATTTATAACCTTTTATGGGAATTGCAAGGTAACAATATGTATGCTCCAGTCACGATGAAGGTTTTACGTGCTACCTACCAGCGGATTCCAGGTCACAAGTTTTCTTTAAATAAGCAACAACTTTGTAGTTCAGGTAGTTCACATCTTTACTTCTACAAACATGTATAACGTACACGATTGTTTGTCATTTGTGCTACAGTACCTTACTAATATGGTGTCTCAAAATACTTGTGGTACTTTGATTTCATCTTCTCGCTACTGGACTGAAAAGCGGTTGGACAAAAAATGTGTATGGAGTGCTGGGTGACAGTGTTACTTGTAAAATGGCCATATGGATATTTAAAAAAAGTGTATTTCCCTATAAAGTTCCATACACTAATAAATAATTATGAAACAAACATGTGGCTCTTACGGGAAGCAATCGGTAAAATGTATGGACCTGACAGCAGAGTGTATAGGTGGAGTCAATATTTTGTAAAAGATATCACCCCCATTGGTTACCTGATTGATAAAATTATTCGATATGGTGAAGATAATAAGTTGTCCACTTGCAGCGCTTTGGTGAGCGGCGGTTAGCGTGGGCATGTGACAAGTGTATATATAAGAAGGTGCATACATATTTTATTATCAGTATCAATCAGGATGACATTAATAACTTTTATTTTATTAGTAATCATACATCAAGTTTTTAGTGTATCAAATGAAGAAGCCGTTGCATATTTAGAAAAATATGGATACCTAAATATCAGTGAATCTTCTATTACACAACTGAATGAGGCAATAGCTGATTTCCAAGAATTTTATAACCTTCCTAGTGATGGACAGTTAAACAATGAAACTATGGAACTGTTTAAAAAACCGCGATGTGGTGTTTCAGACAACCCCCACTCCTACACCGTTCGCACTGCATGGAAGAAAAAGCTCTTAAAATGGTATTTTCCTTTAGCCAAAGGAAATTCAAAAGAAATAGCTAAACGTGTATTTGAAACTTGGGCAAATGTTTCAAATTTACATTTTGAATATTCTATTACCAGTCCAGATATTCTAATTTCTTTTTCACCCACCAATCATTCAAACCATGCTAAGTGTGCAAAAGGGAACTGCTCATATCCGTTCGATGGAAGGGGGGTGGCACTAGCGCACGCTTCTTTCCCTGAACCTAACGAGCAATGTCTTGAAGTTCACTTGGACAACAGTGAAAACTGGTTTTATGGAGGTATATCACCTACGAATGGTATAGATCTCTTTAAAGTATTACTTCATGAAGTAGGACACACTTTAGGACTAGATCATAGCAAAGATATTTCATCAGTAATGTATCCATTTTATGCTGATGATGTACATACTTTACGTCCAGATGATATAGCAGCCATTCAATATCTGTATGGTAAACCTACCCCCACGACGACGACGACGACAACGACGAGGAGGACGACTGTGAAAACAACTACTAAATCTGTAGTGGACACACCCCCTGATTTGTGTCAGATAACTACAGATAAGTTTTTAATTACCTCAAATCATCACCTTTATATATTTTATGGCGAATGGGTGTGGATAATGAAATTAGGCAACCTTAAGATTGAAGAACCAAAGAAAATTAGCGACTATATACCTACAAAAACAATTTCTCATATATACCAAAGGAATGATCGGGAGATTCTTTTTGTGTCTGATAATAAATACTCTGTTATTGATTTTCCTAGCTTTAATATAAAATATGGTAGGCAATCTGTGGAGCTCCTATCCGTTCCTAGAGACTCTAATATTACAAGTATATTTAGTACATATTCTGGTAACACGTATATTTTTTATGGAAACAATTATTTTGTTGAAATTGATGAATGTTCTCAAATCAGGAAACGTAATGGATTAATAGGTGAATTATTCCCTGGTATACCAAATGGAATAACCAATGTTTTTCGATATACAAATGGAAATTTATATTTTTTCAAAAATCAGTTGTATTACGAATATAATGAGTTCTCTAATAAATTAGTAAGAGCAGGTGAATTTAATTTAAGCATATTTGATATTATTTGTCCAAATAAAAGCATTTTACAGCAATTGAGGGACCTTTTAAAAAAACTAACTAAATATTATTAGTTGTAAGTTTAGTCTTCATTACTGAAGACAAGTATATTTTCTATAATAAAAATGTATTTCAGAATTAATGAAAATATTATTATTTATCCATATTCCTCATTTAACGCCCCCATTCAACGCACACGCCATCATATTGAAAATCTACTGCCGAAGGCGCAGTGTCGGCAAATAAACAAGAGTCCACCAAGGAATTATTTAAATTTTGGGCGTTGCTACATGTGTGCATACACCAACATTTATTTATTATAATATAATAAAGATAATTTAACTATATATATTGTTTAATTTCGAGTTGATGTGTTGAAAGGTTTAAAATTCTATATTTCTTAATGTATTTCGGAGTATTCAAATTAACTAAATTATTTTGTTTTACTTCAAATGATTTGTAAATAGATGGAATATGAACACAAAAATGTAGAAACATTATTTTTATTACGACATACTCATATAAGATATTATAATACTTTTAATTCACCCCATCTCCTTTGCACTATAACTTTTTGGTATGGGCATTTTGTTATAGTCATAGTATGGACGGGAAGTTCTGCTATTCCTGAAAGGTCGAATTGATCCGTGATATCTCTCAAAATACCTTGAGGGTGATAATCCGTATATAATTCTATAGGAGAACGTTGATTCATTAATTCTTCAAGAGTTTTAGCCAATGCATCCTTTGCGTATACACGTTTCTTTGTCCGCTCGGGATTGTTTTGACGATTTAAATCAACCATCATAGCAATATAAAGCATATTTGTAGGAGCGGATTCTTCTTCTTCTACTTGTAGTGTCATATTAGTAGCTGGTGATGTACTATCAAACCAAAAGTTTACTATCTTCTTAATGACAGATTCAATATTTCGCTTCATATCCATTTGCACTAATATGCACGCTATATCAGTGTTACTATTGTTTTGGTAGCTTCAATATAGACTACTACACTAGGATTGTCATTGCTCTTGTTTGACTGTGGTTGAAATATTCAGAAACCTCGAAAGTTTGAATAGCGGGTGGGAGATTATGGTATGGGGAGGTGATCTAGAACTCTCCATACCTTGATTTGTTGAAAACAGAAAGGAGTGGGTGATGTGTAAGTGGGGTAACCAATAGGATGCTGGTGGGGGACCAATAAAAAGTGTGATTGGTGGGGGGTAAGGAGTGGGTGGGATTGGTGGTGGGGGAAAAGTGGTGGGGGGGTCAATTTGGTGGGGGGGTCTGATCCAGAACTCTCATTTACACTCTACTACCTCAGATTATTGTGTTACGATTGTGATGCTTCTACCCACTATACTTTAGGGGTCATGGTTATGAATTTGAGGTCAGCTAATTTATTTCGTTATCCTTCTAATCATTAAAATTAATGATATTATCACTATTCACAAAGGGATACAATGTACAGTTTCAAATATATTTTTTTTTACAATTGATGTATAAAATATTTGACAATGGTGGCAAAATGACGTAAAGGCGCGGTCACAATATTTTCGGCTCCCAATAAAGCGAGGAAGAACGGAAAATCTGCAGTAGCTTTAAATGACTTTGATCAGGACAATTATAAATGCAAGTCTGCAACAACAAGATAATCTTGGCTGCGAAGGAAACAGGAATAAAGAAAATATTTTCATAATGGATAATGTTCATAATTATCACAATAATACAAACTTTGATAATTATAAGGAGTTACAATTGATAGCTAGTTTGCCCTAAAAAGCTTTGTTGTAATGGACAATGCCTCTTACAGCATTAAACAAAATGAAAAGATGCAAAAAGTAAAAAGACATGAAGCAACGGCTAAGAATTCACGGAATTCCTTAAGGCGGACAATGCTGAGGCCTGAATTACACCGAATCATAAAGAATTATTAGCCGAGGTATGTGTTATGAATGTGATGATATTTTTATGGCAAGGAGTTAGAGTACAATAAGATTGTACGTAAGAGATATAATCCCGACCTTAAATCAATTGAGTTAGTGTCGGGGTCATGAAAATCTATCTGGCTAAGAAGTGTGAAAATTTGTTACCAAAATTCGCCAATTATCCTGATGATTTTTCTAGTAACTCACTCTCGAGGAACAGAGATATCGGTGTGAATGCAGGAGACGCTTTGAAATGGACTTCCTGGACATGGAGCTGGTGGTTGATAATATTATTGATGACTTTATCATGAATTTTAGAGGCAATTGAACAACTTCTTAAATAGATCTATGGATAGAAAAATTAAATTTACTAATTTGTTGTTTATGAATAGGCCAGGTGGACCTATATCAGACCAGATTATTTAATGCATCTAATATTCCTAATTTTATTTATGATACTTTAGTCCAATATTCATATACCCCTAATTTATTTATTGTAAATTAAGTATATTATGGTTGATTTGTATTTACCAACTTTTAAGAAATTAATAAATACTTTCCTACCTTGAATTATGTAGTAGATAAATAAACCCATGATATAAAGACGGTATGTCAGGTTGTCAAAATTGGTCGGTCGTGCGCATGTATCTCAGATGACGTAATTGTCGCCAACATGATTTTAGGCGCGATTTTTACACAGTTGATTTGCATGTAAATTCCTACCTTCTGATGTTTTCAAATTGAAATTGACAAGATTTTGCGTTTTGTATACACAGAGGTGGATACGTGTGAGTATTATTCTTTTCCTTCAACTGTACTTACTTTCCTAGTAGTGTCGCTTTTGTTTCCTTGTTGCAAAAAAACTGATAGTCTCAATGATGAAAAGGAAATAGACAGATAAGTGTCAAAAATAGTTAAATCATATGGGATATAATACCTACCTACGTGCCGGGGTAGTCTAGGCTTGTCGGGGTAGTCTAATACAATCTACGTACCTACGTTCAGAGGTAGTCTAATATAGTCGTACGATAATTTTTAACCTCACCGTGTAATAACGGGTTAGAGTGCAATAAATCAAGAATGTACCTGAGGAGACACGGAATATGGAAGCGGGCATCCAGGGGCCGCATTATTACGTCTACTCTGAAACAATTGAGTCCCCATATCCCAAGTCTAGTTAAGTCCGGTAGCCACGAACGCGGTATATATGGCTTTCACCCCTACACGCAGCGCAGGTCGCGCGTCGTCGCCTCGCCATTAGGTACAATGTAGTTAATGATATCATTCCCTGCCTTAGTTATGCATTTTAGATTTACCGCTAAGCTAAGATTGTGATCCCTTGAGATTGATGCGGCTAGGATGTATATGAATAAATATTGACTTATTATCCCTAGATTAGGAGACATTCGAGATTGCTCATGCTAAGTGAAACAATAATTGGCACCAAGTAAATACTGATTTTTTTCCAAGTAATTAAATATAGCAAAAATGCAATCGTGACCAAAATTATTTCAGATAAATTTTGAAAGAATTTAAAGAGTGACGTTTGAGTTTGATCTGTAATAATTTCTGATTACTTCCGCGTTTCAAGGATCTTCTTTTTTGTTGTAGCTTGATTCTTCAAGGATATTGACATGATGTATACCTCTGTGGTGTGTTTCTAGTGACTATTTCCCTCGTCTTAATTTCCACCAATCACAAACGCGCAATTTTGAATTACAACTGGTATCGAGATGGAAAACTGTATGACAGCTTCACCAAAAATTACAATACCTTTGATAACAAGTAATTATGGTCTCCTAGGACACCAGAAAACGACCCTAAATAATTTTTCTGATTTTATTGTCATTAAATTTTGTAACATTGTCGTTAAACAGTGCTAGTCAGCTTATGTAGTGAAAACGAGTCGCGAAAATGAGTTCGTCAGCGATTCGTGCGTGCTTGTACTTATACTATAGTCGGTACAATAGATATTGATCACTAATTTAATTTTAATTTATAATTTGATATTGAACTGAATTTAATTACTGATTTATTTTCTATATTTTCCTTCAATCAACGCTACTATGTAGCACTGAAGACGATTGGGTGCCTTGGTTGTCCTAGTTGTCTTTGTGTTATGTTAAGTGAGAATTAAAATGGTTTTACATTATTGGTGTTTTAAATAAATGAGACATAGACAACTAAATTCCGACCTTTCAGGTCACTGACTCAAAAGGGATATTTTTCGGTAAGTTATAAATCAAACTGTTTGTCAGCAATCCACTAAGTCGAATGGTAGACAAATAGTGGCACAGTTTGAATGGAAACGATTTTGGCAATATACAAAGCAATAGAATTAAGTTGCTACAATAACAATTGATGACTTCTAATAAATATAACCTTGGCATTACCTTACATGCTTTCGTATGGATACTGCTGCGACTTGCGAACCTTTTATTAAATATGCTGTACATTAATATGCTGTACATAATAATATTTTTATTGAACTTGAATGAAATTATTCTGCAGTATTCTGCAGAAGAGATTGTATATTAATAAGAACATTAATAAAAACGAATAAGTTTTAAATTATGATTATTAAAAAGCAGAAATGCGTATTTAATGGAGATAATATCGATTCACTATTAAATATTTAGGCCGAATAAATGTCATAAATGAGACTAGGATTATAAATGATATCGTTTCTTTGTTACACAATGTAATATTTAGTGATGTGGCAGGTTATTTAATGTATATTTTTATTAAAGATTATCTTATGTTAAAACACAATAGAAAAATTATACATCGCCAAATTGGATATTTTGCAAACCCTCACTTTTGTCGTAAGATAAGAATCTACTATATTTTTCGAAAAAAGGACAAATAGTTTAATTAAACTGCTTGTTACGTTCACTTTTCGCTAGTTAAATTGAATACCTGAGTGTAAGTTGTAATGTTATGAAAAGCGACTAGATGTGCCCTCTATCATTCGTGACTAGGACTACGGTATGAATAATTGCAAGGTTCTTGCGGAATCAAGCGTACCTACATAGATTATATTATTGTCAAACTTTCTTAGCGGAAATCTTAAATTAACTAAATACAATGATTACGACGAAATATTATTCCTTTCCCGTTATTGAGGCGGCATAAAAATGAAACATAAAAATGGAACTGTGATAGAATAATTATGCAACCACTAGAGTTATTTTCGTTCCCTAATCCTTCGTTTTCATTGAACTATGGTTGGTACGAGACAAATGTCATTTGCGGAATTCTGGTTCTGGAAGCCACGGGTTCCATTTTCTTGTCACCTACGTAGCTTGGATGCGCAATTTCGAAGTTTCAGTATCTTGCTTATTAATATATAAAGTACACTTGTTACTTTTCAAGTTATTTGGGCTTTGTTGGAACCTCAACGCCAATGTGATTTCGTGGTTTTGGTAACCCTTTCATATACAACTGCTCTCGGATAACTCGTGGTATTCGGCATCGCTGCTGTTCCAACATCGCTGCCGTATCCACCATTGATTTTGATTTTTTAATTCCTCAGCTATAACCTCCTTTTAATTTTACATCTGGAATCTGGAATCTGGAATTTGTCCGGAGTGCGGATCAGAGATCCGCTGCACTTAGGCCCCATTGGGCCCCTTGTGCTTCCTCCGTGAGGGAAATGTCTCCCTAGGCCATCGACCAGCCCAATGTTGTACAAAAGGTGATTGATGATGTTGCCCAGGGGCATTTCCCTCAAATTGGCCATAGAAGGCCAACGTTCCCCCAATATGGATTCTCTGGTCGATGACACGGCGGGACATTTCATCTTCTTGTTCACATCCTCTGCAGATGGGTGTGTCACTTTGTCTCATGTTATAGAGGTGTTTCCTTACCCGGCAGTGTGCTGTTGGGATTCCTGTAACAAATCGCAGTTTACCTCTGGACATTGCCAGATAGTTCCTCGCCAGCTGACAGCTACTTGTTTCATCCCATAACGTCTTAAATTTTTTGTGGGTGTTTTCCTTTATTAATTGGAGTTTCGCTGCAACTGGTATCGTACTTGAAGGACCAGGCCCAAGGATACTCAGGCTGGCTGCCTTCTTGGCCAGTTTGTCAGCTTCTATATTGCCGTTGCATTGTGAGTGTCCTTTGACCCAGCACAGGCAGATGTTATTCATCTGACACGCTCTCACAAGTGCTTTGTGACATTCCCATGATCCTTTAGTTATTTTATAATTTTTCAGGGCCAGTAGTGATTGTCTACTATCTGTGCAGATTCTTATTGTCTTGCCTGTTATTTCTCTGCGAGCAATATCTTGTGCGGCTATGGTTATACCAGCGAGTTCTGTTTGTACTACACTGGAATTTTTATCCATAGTCCAGTTGCATCGGAGTCGTAAATTCCTGGAATATATACCACAGCCTGCTCCATCCTTTTTCCTTGATCCGTCCGTGAAGACATAGTTTACACCTTCAACGCCGGCCTCGTCTTCACCAGTAGTATGTATGGTGTAAGGTTTATCAAAGACAAGCCGAGGCGGAATACTATCTGCACATGCCTGTAGAAGGGGACGAAGATCTTTCTGACAGCCTCAGTCCACAGGCGGCTTTTGGTTTGGCCACAGCTTGCGTTTGGTAGTATGCCAACGGATTTGAGGCGAGTCATGGTAGTCAGAGCCACTTCTTCTAGATGTAGGTCTAGCGGTGGAAGACACAACATTATCTCTATTGCTCTCGTTGGTGTTTTTCGCATGGCTCCGGTTATGCTCAGACAGGCAACTCTTTGTACCTGGCATAGCTTGAGTTTTGCTGTTATTTGTTGACTCTTGGGCCACCAGACAACAGATCCATAGGCCAACATTAGTCTTATGATAGCAGTGTAAATCCACAGGACCACCCTGGGTTTCATTCCCCAAGTTTTCCCTACGGTCCTGCGACACTACTCGTATGATATGTAGGCCTTATTTATTCTTCTTTCGAGGTGAAGATTCCAGTTTAATTTAGCATCGAAAGTTACCTCCAAGTATTTCATCTGTGGTGCAAAATTTAGTGCTGTGTTTAGGAGAACAGGTGCTCTCATTGGCTCCAGTTTTATTTTCCTTGTAAAGAGTACCATTTCCGTCTTCCTGGGGTTGACGGATAGGGCAAACTCCTCACACCAATTTTCAATTATTCTTAGGGCCATCTGCATTCTCTGACAGAGGGCTCCCTCGAATTTTCCATTAAGCAGTATCGTTAGGTCATCTGCGTATGCAATTGTGTAGAATCCTTCCACGTTGAGGCGGTTTAGGAGGCTGTGAAGAACCAGATTCCATAGCAGTGGTGATAAAACACCTCCCTGCGGACAGCCTTTCGCAACCAGTCCTCTTATGACAGTGTCTCCTGCACTGATTTGTACTGCTCTTTTAGAGAGCATGTTGGATATCCAGCTGCTCACAATATGAGGAACGTTCCTATGTGATAGGGCCGCTGTAATTTTAGGAAAAGTGGTCTTGTCAAACGCACCTTCTATATCTATGAAGACATCCAGGGTGGATTCCTTATGATCCAGGGATTTCTCAATCCGACTTGCTACCACATGGAGGGCAGTATCGGTGGATTTTCCTGGCGTGTATGCATGTTGGTTGGGGTGCACGGGATTGTTAGTCAATGTTACATCCCTCAGATATCGCTCACATAGCTTCTCCATTGTTTTCAATAGAAATGAAGTTATGCTAATAGGACGGTATGCTTTGGGGGTGGAATAGTCCATCCTCCCTTCTTTTGGTATGAACAATACTTTTACTTATCTCCATGTCTTTGGGATATAGAGGTGTGCTAAGCACATCCTAAACATCCCAACTAGGTGCGGCAGTAGTTTATCCAGGCCCCACTGAAGTAGTGCCGCATATATGCCGTCGATACCCGACGATTTGAATGGGGAGAAACTCTGAAAAATTTTACATCTATTTGCTATTAATATCTTATCTTGTATAACGATAATCTGTATCTAAATACTTTATTCCCTTTTTGTACGATAACTTATTATATAAGTATTCAGCCCTGCGATATAACTGTCTTGTATCATGTCACATTTTGTCACGTCTGTGCCTGCATTAGGTGATACAGGTTTACACAAATTATGTGTTTTCATGTATAATACGATACTTATACATATAGATAAGTATTTATGGAAATTTTTGTAAAAATTTCAACTTTATTTAGGCTATGTAATCTTTAGAATAAAAGAGGATTTTAGTTGTACAATATTCCTGTTTTTATTATTTTCATTTATGTGATCTTATTGACTCGATTATTGAAGTCAAGGATATCAACAAAAGCTAATTTTGTAGTTATATTTTCCGAAACTTTAGTACTTAAAAGGCAGCAATTTTTTTTACCTACAAAAATGGGCTAGTTAAGAAAAGATAAAATAAAAAAACGCAGGCAAACAGCAACAAATGTTCAAACATCGATGTCATTTTCTAAGGGACAGTTTGTTAAAGAGTGCCTACTAGATGTTGCAGAACTTTTGTGCCCATAAAAGAAGAGAGAGTTTGAGAAAGTGAGCTTAACGCAACATACTGTTGTTTTTGGATGAGAGTACTTTGGATGAGAGTACAGATTTATCTGACAAGCCAAAATAGCAAAGTTAGCTATTTTTATACGAGGTGTTGATGAAGAATTTGCAGTGACAGAGGAATTGCTGGCTTTACAGCCGCTACAAGGGACCACTACTGGATCATTCCGTCGCTCGGCGCTGAAAAACTTTGGCTTGCCTTAGCACAGTATACATTCCTGTCGAACATTCCTGATAATATCCGATTCCATAAGAGCAATTGGGACGCAGCTTATGTGTGACGTGCGGCCTCGAGGCGTGCTCTGTTCACGAGCGGCGTGAAGAGAGGCATTCAATCTCAAATTAAAACACAATTTCCCAATGCTCATTTTATTCATTGTTATGCCGATCAATTATGCAGAAAACGGCATCACAAAATGCAAAAGTACGCATGTTTTTCAATAATCTGTCGGCCATACCTGTGTTTTTAAAATTCATCTCATCGTTGTGATGTTTTGCAAGAGATAATAAATAAAAGATTACCAAGGACGGTGATAACTACACTCCCCGGCACAAAATTCCGTCACCCTAAAATTTTGCCCAATTTTGATGTTTTATAACTTTTTTATTTTTCATCTGATTTTCATAAATTTTTTACCAGTCTGTAGATCAGTTCATTGTGTGTCTTTTTAATTATTGTAATAAGTCATATTTTTCGTCCAGGCAATATTATACAGGGGTAAATCAAAGTGTTGTTTTTTGTCGTAAACTCAAAACACCCTGTGGAAACATTGAGGCGAATAATTTTGTTTACAAACTGTTTGCTGCCATCTTAGACGTATTGTAAACATTTTGTTTTTTGATTCATCCCATTATCTCATTTCTTCTGCGAGCAGCAAAATTTTAAATGAAACGCTGATTTCAAGCTTATTTTTATTAACAAAAACATCCACTAGGTATATCACAAAATTAATTAACAAAGACAAATTTTAATAACGTGTATGTCCTCCTCTCGCAGCAATGACAGCTTGCATTCTTCGTGGCATCGAATTAATAAGATTACTTATTCTGTCTTGAGGAATAGCCTGATATTCTTCTGTCAGCGCCAGCCGTAAGTCTTGCAAGGTTAGTGGTTGCACAGGACGGCGACGGAGTGCTCTTTTAAGAACATCCCAAAGATGTTCGATTGGGTTGAGATCCGGGCTACATGCGGGCCAGTCCAATCTTGGAAGTCCAACCTCATCCAGATATTCGCTCACTACCCGTGCAACGTGAGGTCTAGCATTATCATGCATTAATGTAAATTGGTTCCCAATGAAAGGAGCAAATGGAACAACAATTTCTTGGAGGATTTCCTCAATGTAACGGTGGGCGGTTAGTGCTCCATTTTCAACAAATACAAGGTCAGTACGTGCATCGGTAGAAATACCCGCCCAAACCATGAGTACGCGCAATTCCCAGAGTACGGGAGACATAACTCTTATTGCGGCCATCCTCTATTAAGGCAACAATTCTACCTACGTCTGCTGTAGTTACCATGATGACAACACACTAAATTAACTGTACTGTCAAATATTCTGTCACAATAACCGCGTATTTAGCCAACGTCGATGTTTTTTAATTAAAAATGATAAAATTAACAGCGTTTCATTTAAAATTTTGCTGCTCGCAGAAGAAATGAGATAATGGGATGAATCAAAAAACAAAATGTTTACAATACGTCTAAGATGGCAGCAAACAGTTTGTAAACAAAATTATTCGCCTCAATTTTTCCACAGGATGTTTTGAGTTTACGACAAAAAACAACACTTTGATTAACCCCTGTATAATATTGCCTGGACGAAAAATATGACTTATTACAATAATTAAAAAGACACACAATGAACTGATCTACAGACTGGTAAAAAGTTTATGAAAATCAGATGAAAAATAAAAAAGTTATATAACATCAAAATTGGGCAAAATTTTAGGGTGACGGAATTTTGTGCCGGGGAGTATAGATGGAATTATAATATTCGCACAGTTAATTTTGTTCAGCCTTGAAAAGCTTGTAGAAGTGTTCGAAGAAATTGAAACCAGATGTGAGAACAGTGTTACTTCAAATGAAACATCCGGTCGTAGAAGGGCATTGGAAGATCCAGAATTTATATTTTGGTTAAAATCTTCTTCCATAAAATTTTGATACATGTTAACATATTGTATAATCAATTGCAATCAAGAAATAAGGAGAGCGTACAGTTGCAAAAGGACCTATTAATTTTAGAGAAAAGTGTTTCTGACATTATAAATCAAATTGATTCTCTTAAAAACATTATTGAATCAGAATATCCAACGGGCAATATCCAAGGCGAATGGATGATCATTTTCGAAGTGTTATTGCCAAAGAAGTTTGTGATACAATTACAGTACAAATGAAGGAACGCTTTTCTTACCGGGGTCATTTACAACCGGCTGATCTTTTTAACAAAGATAAATATTTACAGTTTTCAAAAAATTTCCCTCTAACTGTTTTAAACGATGTATCTTCATTTTATCTGATGTTATCAAATCAAGATTAAGAACTGAATAGGAGGTAATTTACTCGAGAGAAGATTTAAAAGAAATTGTTGGAGCAATGAATCTTCTTTTATTTATTATGGAGAATAAGGTTTCACTAAGGTAAACATTTATCGAAACATCGAAAATATTAAAAATTATCGCACTTTTTCGACGCTTAAACACATAAAAAACATTTTTGCGAAATACCATGCTTAAATATAGACTAAATGCTTTAGCTATGATGTCCATAAATCGAAATTTAGTGCACGAAATAAACAATTTGGATGATAAAATGATGGAAAAATTCATTTCCATGAAGGACCGCAGAGCGGATTTTACTTTTAAAAAATGACTTACCTACCCATTTTGTGTAGTTTAATCTGTGTAAACATGTTGTTCTTCTTTTCCCTACTTATAAACCGTGTAACAGTGATTACATACTTAGTGAAGTGATTTTTTTGACTTTATAAAAACTATTCCTCTGTTCAAGCTCTTCGTTTTTGCAAACTTAAATTTTAAGGTAGGTGGATTTTTGTTTAAAACGAACGTTCTTTCGTTTTGAAATTTTACAACAAATCGGCAAATTTCCTCTAGGAAACCTCCAATGTAACAAGTTATTTTCTACAGGGATCATTTTCTACTTTTTGTCTAAGACGTTTGACCTTGACATGTGCAAAAATTTTCGCCTGCGGCGCTATTTATTTTTCTATCCCTGGCCTAACTATCTCCCTGGTGCGCCCCTCTAAAATCAAATCCCCCGACATGCCACTGCTTAAACGACCTGAACATGAAGCCTCGAAAACAAGGGCATTTGGCAAATCAGCTGTTCAGTAATCTTAAAGCTTTTTAAAACAAAATTCGCTTATGGAAACATAAATGAGAAGTAAAAACTGTTTCCATTTTTTAACATTATCGCATCCTTTTCAAATTGTTTCATACAGATAGCTCAAAACTGCGTTCTTTTAGATATTCTACTATTGTTGTGAGGCGACGATATATGCCTGAATTTATATTACAGTCAATAGGTATATTCAGGACAGTTAATGAAATTTAAAGACCAAACTAGTAAATTCATCGGTTACGCAACTTAGACCAACTTTATATAGTATATTTCTTAAGAAAATTATATGTATATACGAGTCTGGAGAAATGATTTCCGTATTAGTTTCAGTCGTCATAATTTTAAATATTGATTAATATTCGAACCCCACTCTTTCTTAGAGTAGGTAACACTCCTCATACTTTTGCTAATTCATTGCTAAGGTATGTATTTTTTCAGATATCCCTATAGAAATATTTTTCCATATATGACTCATACATTCATTTGCTGCATTAAACCATCCTAATATGTTTCAAGTCATAAATTTATGACGTAAACTGCACGAATGACCTTTGGTACAATAACTAAACTTTTATTATACGTTTCCGACAATAACACATAAACATTAGCCATGTTACGGTGCTTGGCATTTAGCGCGATAATTTGGCGGTGACGGTGATGTCAGATTCGTATTTCGCTAGGTTCAGATTTGTGTGGAGAGTTCCAGGTCTGATTTAAACGGTATAATGGCCACTAATGAAGCTGATATAACCAATTGGCTTTTCCTGTTCGTATACGCTAGAACAATCAACGGGATCCCCACCTGCGGGATCCAGTAGCGCCCCGAACCCTAGACGGGAGAGGAGCCGGAGCGGCGCCGACTTATTCGCTATCTAAAAACGTTGATCTAAAAACGATGAGTAACTACAGACACTCTAGATAAATCACCACAGTCAACAGAGTATTCTAAGGTTATAATGTCGCTAGTAAAGTGTTTTCTCAATTCCTTAAAATATGATTCGCGTAATAATTAGAGCTTATGCCGCATGCCGCATGCTATTTTGTACTAAATATAATTATTATTGGTCTTGCAGAGATGATGCTAGACATATATTTAACATGACAGAAGCTCTCGTTACCCCCCTCAACTAAAAAAAGCGATGGATCCCATAATTGAGAGAAACGAAAAACAATTTTGGCAATTTTAAGGGTTAATAGTACGTGTTTACTATTAGATAAAATGTAAGTTTAAGTAAATTTCAAACTGAGGACGTCAGAATATTTCAAGTGAATAGATTGAATTTTGATTATGTGAAATCTTCGGAATTAAAGTTTTTGTCCTTTGAATCGAAACTGGCGCAGTCGCCCGGGTGGTATAAATTGATCAATCGGTGATAATTGTGAATTTCAATCCTTAAATTACCGAATATCCTATACCAGAAGAAAATTTCCAGTTCAGTGAACATAGAGTAGATGAATGAGAAGACCGACAGTGACACGAGGGAAGAGTCACCTTAATTACAATCGTTGTAATTACTGGGCAATCAGGCCAGGTAATTAAGAAAAGCCGATCATCGAGATCACGTCACGAAGAGGGGAATCAACCCAGGATATGTAGTATCGCCTAGTCTCTTCACCCTAAGTTAGATTTAAGAAGCAAGAAGCCAACAGTTCAAGAAAGAACAAAGAAAGAAAACGACTCTCAAGAGAGAACAAAGAAAGAAGACTCCACTCAAGAAAGAAAACCCAGAAAACACCAGTGTTAGGCTGTGGAGAAATTATAGTTTCGTAGGGAATTTCCATTAACCGGAAATTGCGGGCTATAA